>JAVTVY010010200.1:0-47211 GCA_036873755.1 Hanleya hanleyi
TACCGCCAAGTTTGAGAAATTTTGAGTGGATGCGCTTGGTGGTATAGCCCTGTTTTATAAGTTTCTGCAACAATGTTCTGTAACTATTATTGAAATCGTCACATTTAACAAATGATCTAGCAAATGCTGCTAGGCGAGATATGCAGGTCCCACAGGAATATTACTGTCCAGAAAGGGATAGTTTAAGATGTCGGAATTGTAACCATCTCTTTTGTCATATAGTCGACGAGGGAGAAGGTGTGCTTCATTTTCATAGAGATATAGGTCTATATATGACGTGCCTGTAGGGCTATCTGTAGTTTCCTTCAAATCCAGTGAAGGTGGATTTGTATCCTTCACTGCGTCATTTATATAGGGATAACCCACAGGGAGAAGATCGTTTATATAGCGTTTGGTGAATGAGAAGGAACGGATTCTTTGAATGGATCGGTTTTTGAAAGCGCCTGCATATAGTCATAATCATAACAGATATGGATCAGCCAACAGGGGTGCACAATCAGTACCCATTGGAATACCTATATGCTGTTGATATATTGTGTTGCCAAATTTCATATAGATATTTTTAATGCGAAATTCAAGCAATTCTATAAACAAAGAAACATCCCATGAATGATATCTCTTGTATGTAGTAGAGCTAAAGAATGCTTTATGGCTTCCGACGTTATCTACGATCAGTTTTCTTGAACACATATGCTATTAATGAACTTAGACGGTCAGTAAGGTCCTGATGAGGGATTGCAGTATAGAGATTCGAGAAATCCCATGTGGATACATGTCTGTTCGTGACCTTTAGCATCAAGTTCCTCCGTAAGACATTTTGAGTTTTTCAATATCCACATACATTCAACGCTAGAGTTTTTAGAAATCACAACACATATAAGGGAAGTGGGAAGAGGTGCCGACATACTGACTGCGTCACATGACTTCACAGAATAGTCCTCTGCTTAACCTATTCTAAAGCACATACCAAGAATCTAACGATACCTTTTCCAAAGTGCTTTTACCTCCTCGAGGGCCCTCATCAACATGGTTGACGAGGGCCCTCGTCAACATGGTTGAAAGAAGCTTGGTGTGCCTCCAGAACCAGCTATGAATCTAGCTTTGTATGGTGATTTATGCATTTTGGGAGTCCAGTATACTTTTGGTATGTCGTTACGATTGGTTGGAAGACAAATACCTCTTTCTCTGAGAAACGTTTTGTGATTGCTAAATAAATCTTACAGAGTAAATGCAGTATGGGATTGATTTGATGATGATATGTTTACACTCAATTCTTTAACCAGCACCTGATAATAGTAACATTTACATATGAATATTATATTATTTGAAGCTTTGTCTGCTGGGACTGTGACGAATTTACTCTGGAGATTGCTAGAACTTCTTGCTAATTGAGGTTTTTCAGTACTTGTTTTACTTGGGGAAGGGTACTTCTGTCAATATGGCGGATTGTTTCAACGATCTTGCTTTTGTTGATGTCCAGCCAATCAGCGAGTAGCGTAGGTTCAACTTTTTCTCGCTTAGACCAGTCAATAACGTACTTTTCCAATGCAGACAGCACTATCTTCTTGTCGGCCTTCAAATTTACTCTTCTCGACTCTCTATATTTAGGTCCATTCATCAGGAGTAATCTTAGGTCCTTAACACTCACCACATCAAGGTTACCTGTCACAATATGTTTGCATGGTGTATAGATAAAGCTTGACGATTCACAATCACAACTATAGCCTCCTGACGAGTATCAGTTTCAGTCAAACTCCTTGACAGCATTAGAGTAATTGAATATTTTGGTGGCTATAGATTTAGTATACTTATATGATGCTTCTTTCCATCACGTGATGAATTGTGCGTTTATTCATCTGCATTGCAGGTGTTTAATTATCCTGAATCTGACATCGTGTGTGTAACACGACATCAACTTAATTGTCAGCACACAGTACAGGTGCGGCAAGGTGTGAAATCCTGCACGTAAAATGATACAACAAATTAAAACTTTCACGACTCTCTCTGCCAGTCCTGGGATTCCGCGTTGCCAATTAAATTGATGTAGTGTTGCATGACTGAGGTGTCTGTGCATTTGAATTGTATTACATTGATCCCCCTCCCATTTATTTGTCATGGATGTACATTGCATCATCATTTTCCAGCTCCATTGCCAGTTTGCTTTTTCGCAAGAACAGTGTTGAACAATGTTGTCTTTGTCGGCATCAATCCTCAAAAGATAAGATTCTAATCACACATTTTATTTTGTCCTCTGTAAACAAGCGTCTAATCCGTCATTCAATATTCAACCGTCGATCATTAAAGAATTTCCGCGTCCATAATCCAAAGGTATAATTCATATAACAGCGTTGACACCAAATTCCAAAAAAGCAATCATAGTATACATAAACATAGGCTAGTTTCCTTCAAGAGAGAAGCTGTCAGCAGTTTTCAGTGATGCCGGCAAGACATCTTGATGTTCCGAAAATGATGTTACTGGTTACAGTAACAATACGAGTGGAAACATGTTCTAATTTAACTGAATCACCTCCATACAAACGCAATATTAGTCAACCCATTGTTTGAAGCATGGACTTGGTCAAGGTACATTCTTCTGAAGCAGTTTGGTAATGGACAGTGTCATTATCGTTACATATTGAATTATACGGAGCTAATATATGTAGGGACACATAATAAATCGGTAGTCGAGGCACATTTCGTGCAGTAGGGTAATGCCCCAATATGCGTCAGCCATATAATGTACCAAGGCGAAGAAACAATTTAATATTCTGTTCTTCGATCGTGACACCGAATCTCTGGAATTCATCGTCTCCGTACTGATAGGTAGATAAGAACATGTGTTCACACCATGTTGATAATTATGTACAGACCTAAATTGTACACTCACTGTATTAATTATTTTTAAATCATGGACAAGGATTTCGACGTTTCCGCCAATCCGCTGCGAATATTGAGTTTTGACGGACTTTGAATTCATCGCTGGTCAAACTACCTTTGATCTCGAGATGAAAACGACATTGGATGTCCAACCAAAACCACAGGCTTCGACATGCTAATTCAAAACAATCGAGGCGGTTGAAAGGTTCGATGGTGTATGATAGAGGCAACGACTCGAGAACTCATTCGATTCACCAACAAGGCCCATATAAATCTCTGAGAGGATTTAGGAATTTCCTAGACTTGTATAGATGCAACATGAGACATTACGCTACAGCAACGATGTGCTATTTTGAGAGCACAGTCAGCTCTTCTCAACGTTTGATCCGGCACATGTACAGTTACTCTAAAAGGAAAACATAATTCAGGTATACATCTCTTTGATTACTATTCTTCTGAAGTGAAAGGGGCCTTTTTATCAGTACGTGGATTGAGGCAATCCTTTTGTGGAAGGTACTGGGTGGTGTTATATCCGCTTATCGAAGCTAGGACAGAGAGCCCTCTTCATGATGTTCACATGAACCCTCACAATATCGCGTTATCTGTTCATCCAGCCAAAACCCGCTAAAGGCTCAATTAGCTAGGCATGCCGTTGGTATGCTTGACCAGACAGACAGTTGTTGCAATACTTCTTATAATTGTGTTTTTCGCTCCAACGCCTCATTGTCACAATTTGATGTAATAGCATTGAGATAAATTGCCCCCTCACATGAACATTTAAGATGTTTGCCCTTGTCTATCATCCACATAGGATGCAGAACATGCATACTATACTTAAGTTATACATACGTTATGAATCTGTCTTTCTCCATCGCTAGCCAGAGCCACAGTAAGTACTTTTATAGGATTACAGCCGTATCTCAGTCTCTGTGGACATGAATCAATATCTGTAATTGAAAAAGAGTTCATTATATAACCACTAACCATACCAGTGCACATAGCTACTATCATTCATTTACCACTCCCACTCCACTCCCCCCCAGTTTAGGCCCCAAGATACCGAAGAAAATGCTGACAAATTAGGGTCAATGTCGTCAGAGCAAGCGTCAGATCCCATGAGGAAATGGGCGAATTTCCGTGTCAATAATCAAAATAATCGTATGACAGTGAACACCAATTCCAAACGTATATGAAATAAAAATAATAAAACACAGATAGAAACAATATTTCTGTAGTCCATTCCTAATAACTGTTAAGTTTCCCGGAGACACTATGTGAGTAATGTTGAAAATATCTGAACGCCACCACGGTCTTGTATATGGTATGTTTTATTGTCACAATTGATAATGATATACATGTGAATGTAGCACATGATTTAAATACTTCAGAAACAAACTTATCGAACTCATTTTTGGACTATGTTTTCTGACATCCTGATCTGACTTATCAGTGTTTTCCCCCCAGGTTCCAGTAGATATTCCATAATGGCCAGATGTACGTCATTTTGAAAAGTTACTCTCGATAAAAGCGTCTATGGTTGGCCATCCCTGCCAGAATTCGTCATTTAGAGGCTGCCTCTAAATAATATATACCATAGTATAAAATGCCAAGCCTGCCATAATTCGTATTTAGAGGCTGCCTCTAATTATTTTGTACCATGGTATAAAATGCCGAGCCTGCCATAATTCCTATTTAGAGGATGCCTCTAAATCGCCAAGCCTGCCACAATTCGTATTTAGAGGCTGCCTGTAAATAATATATACCATGGTATAAAATGCCGAGCCTGCCATAATTCGTATTTAGAGGCTGCCTCTAATTATTTTGTACCATGGTATAAAATCGCCAAGCCTGCCATAATTCCTATTTAGAGGATGCCTCTAATTCATTTTAGCCGTAAGTCATAAACAACTCGATGTCATATCAAGAATATTAAATTTGACCAATGAGTAAACTTGTAACAAGCGTAGAGATATGGCACCAAATTTGTGAAAGCGCATATCATTGGTGGAAGTAATAAGAAGGCGAAAATTTACGACTTACGGCTAAAATGAATTAGAGGCATCCTCTAAATAGGAATTATGGCAATTTTATACCATGGTACAAAATAATTAGAGGCAGCCTCTAAATACGAATTATGGCAGGCTCGGCATTTTATACCATGGTACAAAATAATTAGAGGCAGCCTCTAAATACGAATTGTGGCAGGTTTGGCGATTTAGAGGCATCCTCTAAATAGGAATTATGGCAGGCTTGGCATTTTATACCATGGTACAAAATAATTAGAGGCAGCCTCTAAATACGAATTATGGCAGGCTTGGCATTTTATACCATGGTATATATTATTTAGAGGCAGCCTCTAAATGACGAATTCTGGCAGGGATGGCCAACCATAAGCGTCTTTAATTGCAGCCAACCATTCACGCCGATACCCAGCTGATGACTGGTGTTATACTTTGATTCTTGATTTGGTGCTAATATATATATACGAATTACGTCTTTGGATTATGGACGCGGACATTCTTTGAAGAACGACGGCTGAATACTGAATGACAGACTATAGACTTATATTATCATGATCATATTTTGTTTCTGCATATAGCAAAACTAGCAGGTCAACAAAAACTTTTATTACTGAAGTTGAGGTGTGCGGGTTAGAAAAGCTGTATATCACGTAACTGGCATGAAATCCTATCGTTGTCATCGTCTGTCAACGAATCGCCCTGGGTAACTGATGAGTACAGCAATTTGTTGTTTCAACGAAACGTTCTGTTGAACTGGGATTATGATGGTCTCCTGGCGTTCTATAAGCAGCACTATTCATTCAACACTTAATAACCACCAGTTTATAATAGTCAGTTCTCGGTACGCACAAAATGGCATTTAAGTTCAGCTAGTTGTAGTGGGTTCAATCCGCATTGGGTGTACACGCTATTCCTGAAATACATGGCTGATTTAACAATTTAACAATGAATGCCTGTCATATATGAATCAAGTGCTACAAGTTCATTTATGTCGATATATTTAATTTGCAAATGCAACGACTGAAATTTAGTTTTACATGGAATAAAAGGGCTCAAGTGTTTGTCTTCCTCGTCTGGGAGAGATCTATAATATATAGATGAGCTCATCTCCCGAGATTTCATTGTGAGATCACGACATAAAGCACTTTAGTCCATAACCAGTAACTGACAATCGACCGACGCTGTTCGGTCCGCAATATATCTCCAAATACAAAAGCCCTGATTCAAAACAGGAGAGAAAGATTTATGCGAAATTATACGGACAAAAGAATGATCATTTCCGACAGCGATACATGTCATTGAAAGGGAAGTACGAGCTGTGGAAGTCGTGTTGTTGGTATACATGATAAATTGATTCATGTCGAGAGGCGCTAAAGTTAATCGTTACTGTAGCACTTAGCGGATTAACCAATCTCTACCATGTATAGATTTGCCGCATCAGACAAGCCTGGCCTACCCGTTATCCGACCTCAGTCGGCTATGTGCGATTTGTTTTCTTCGCACATTAAACATATAGCTGGGAGGCGTGACCTGTGCTAAAGTATATTAATTTTGGAAACAAAAGATGGATGGTAATATACCGTGTGAGAATTCCACGTCAAAATGGGATGCACAGTCCTCCATAATAGACTATCAGAAAGCAGCTAAGGGTCACTCGTAACTGGACGTACCGTGAATGGCAAATACCAGTAGGCAACCTGCGACTCGTGGATTTATATTAGGAATTTACTGTTGTCAGGAGATATGCAATCTGTTCTGTTGCATATACAGGGTAAGTACTAGTATGCCTATTGCAGCTAGTTTAAATGTATTCATGTTTAGGCCTTATTACGTTACACACTTGCATATTCTTAAAATACATGGTTGATTTTAATAATGAATGCCTGTCATATATGGATGGCATTACTGATAAAGATCATATCTTGCTGGCTCGCATATCTCTCTCGTACGAGGACGCCAGTTTGTATTTATTGGTTATATTAACAATGTTCATAGGAAGATATTTTGTGTCATGCAATGAACAATGTTCATACCAATTACAAGCGTCTGGCACGTCATTCATAATTCAGTCGTCGTCCATTAAAGAATATCCGCGTCCATAATCCAAAGACCTATTCCATATTCCATATAACAGTATTAGCACCAAATTCAAAAAGACAATCATAGTATACATAAACCTAGGCTAGATTCCTGCAAGAGAGAAGCGGTCAACAGTTTTCACTGATGCCGGCAAGACATCATGATGTTCCAAAAATATCAAATTCGTACCGTATAGCTGATCAGTATTCTTAATCCATAATATTCGTTGTAGAGTCGTTATCTGGAGAATGATGTATCTCAATCATTCTTTGATTGTGATTGTTCATATGAGCACCATGAGGATCTAGAATTACAAGGTTCATACGGCCCATAGCCCCGGGTTAAGCGGGATTAGACACAAGTTACGAAACGTGTTTTGTTATCACTATGCGATATGTATCGCCAAATTTGAGAAACTATGAGTGGAGGCGCCTGGTGGTATAGCCCTGTTGTATAAGATTCTGCAACAATGTTTTGTGACGTTGATTAAAATCGTCACATTTAACACAGGATCTAGCAAATGCTACTAGGCGAGATAAATATACGCCATATGCAGGTCCCACTGGAATATTACTGTCCAGAATATGGAGCTTTTCGATGCTCAGTGTCATATGTCTTTCTATTACTGGGTAATCATGAAAGAGTATGGCTGCCTACCTATTTCTTATTATGATATCTCCAGTTCATTCTGGTCGATTTGTTCAAACATTGGATATAACTTGTCTGTGCACCCTTTGTATTTTGAGGAAAAAAGGGCAAAGATCAAAGCTTACTTAGGCCAGAAAAGCTGCAAAATCTTGTTTCAAAATAATCGGTCCCAAAACTCCGTATTAGACATTTAATAGTAGCCAAATTTTTCGGGAAAAGGGTATCTCTCCTGATGGACTTTTGTGATACCCTTCTCTTGTTAGATCTGTTTCTAATAACCTTCTGGTCGCAATATTTATTGTCTGTCGTGTCTGCGCCAGGTATAATTCTCACAGTGTTCTACGTACTCGTCGAACGTCAAAATGATGGATAATCAACTTAATGGAAGTAGTATTGACAACAGGAATAACTTGGTAGTACGCTCGGCAATTATGGACTATGATAGGATATTATTATCAAAGGCTGCCCAATGCGTGGTAAATACAAGAAAAAGCAACCAGGACATTGTGGCATCTAAAGCGTCAGACGTTTTCACCCTTACTGGGTAAGGATGTTTGGCAGTTGCGAGCTGTCTTACGCTAAGCCTTGATATATTACATTGCTGGAGGGATCTCAACCCGATCAAAGCTGTTATCATTTTTAGAGGTCTTATCTGTAACGGTTATTAATACAGGTTAAAAATTGAAGGCATGAACACCGGCGAAACACACGGCTGTCAAGAACGGGTACAAAACCCAGCCTTCCGGGGAAATCTGAGGGTTGTCAATATTTCTGTATAGAGTGGCTGGTTTAATTGCCAGAGTTGCGATGTTAGGTTCAGGATCAATATCCGCTGTATCACACTCACTCGTCGATTTAACAGGCAGATATTTTCGTGGAAAGGATTCACGGTTACCACTTATGTCGTTCAGAGATTGAAGATGGATTAAAGATGGGGAAATGATCAATGCCGTCTTCACCTCTCACGGCGGATAGCGGACGCTCTAATGAAATGTTTGTATAAGGCTGGGGTTATTCAATATGCAATTCCCCACTGCTGTTTGCAAATCCGATATGACTGTCCAGCGACATTATGTCAGATGTTTGGCTTGTCTGGGCTGTGCTCCAGATTATCACCAAGGATGAAAAGCGACCGAGCGGGGAATAGATAATGTCTAATAGGTTTCTGTAGACTCAGGCCGGGGTTATATAGATATTCGATTAAATTAAATTCGTAGAAAACATATTATTAATAGCCAAACCAATATAGTCTGACTCCGATGGATTCCCGTGGCGGATCCCTTTCTTGAAAAGAATTCGGTCTGCATTTTGTGAGAGTCTTACAACATAAAACAGACTTCAAATGGGAAGACTTTTCTTCCGCCAAAATAAGCTTTAAAACTCGATCACAATATTTTCACGTAATACTTTTCATCCAGTAAATTCCCATTGGATTGGAATGCATTTAAGTCGCATCTGAGTATAATATCTACAATGTGAACCAGTGACCCTTCGAAAACAATACAAGTAAGACTCACCGCGTAGATGTCCCATGAGGGTAGGAAAACACATGCACTTTTCCTAACAAAATGCACTTTTAGTGGATGCATGTATGTTATTTGTCATGGTGGTTGTTATTCTGCGTGTCTGTAGAACTAGGCAGCGTAAAACGTTTAGCAGAAAATCTATAAAAACAGTTACGTAGTCGGCTTAGTAACTCAATAATGCCGAGTATTTTTTAGTTTGCTTCTCGTTTTTCGTATCGTTTTTATATGACGCAAACAATATGAAGTGATTGGCATGTGGTGTGAACGTTTTTTTATACATGTACCTATCTTGCTAGAGTCGAAATATATTTGGCCCACATTATCAATCTATAGATTTGAGTACGGTTTTTTTACTGTATATCAGGTATATAATTATTGCGTTGTATAACTTATCTATATACGGACTTCAGTCAGGGAAATTTGCCATAATGTTATGTTTCTGGGGTTTTGCAGGTGTGATTGTGAGTTTCCTCCAGCTAAGACTGTGTTACGGTTGTCCCGAAGATGCTGTGACACAGGTGTATGCCTGTCTACATCACGTGGTTGGCAAAGGTGGAGAAATCAAGTTCTTGGCTGGTGAGGATGCTGAAGAATTCAACAATAAATGTTTGTAAGTATACGATGAATTTCCACCTATATGTATAGCATATATTTCGAGGTTGAGCCAATAGAGTGATACATTGTCTTTGTCGTGTAATGGTGAAAATTAAGGAACTAACATGGTTCAAGCCGGTGGCATCAGCAGGTATAGCACTGTTGATATAATTATTTGGTTGTCCACTATTTCTTCTGGATTTTGCATATGGACATAATTTTCGAACTTATTACATAGATAGGGGCAGTTCTGGCGATAGAGACCATTTGGGTTATAATGCAGTACCAAAGAAATCGGAACTCGCTTCGTGCAAAAATTAACCCTCTCTGGCCTGGGCTTTTTGAGACGTATCCTGGCCTGGTGGGGCCGAAATGGCCCCCCTAATTATTTTTCGTACCCCTTGAGCTAGGGAGCTGAAACTTACCACACCATACCCTTGAGTCAAGCTCTACCAGAAAATGTAAAAGAATCCAAGATGGACGCTTTGATGACGTCACAGTGACGTAATTTTCAAAAACGGCATTTTTGGTCGATTTTTCGGTCAGATTTTCCGAATTTTTTATTTATGCAATTTTTCCTCAAAAACTGCATGATAGATTAGTAAATATTAATGTGATGTGAAATAAAATAGTTTTTGTCCACTCTTCATCGCCAAAAAGCAGAAATTTTGAAGAAATACGACGAAAAAAATCACTTTTCTGGTACCCACGTGGTCGCCATCTTGAATTTACCCATGATCCTCTATTAGACTCAAAATGACCCAATATGATAAACTATAAAGTCACAGAGTTTCAGTTCTCCATTTTTTGTCGTTCCGGAGATAGCGCAGAAAGTTTGGTAGGAAGGCCATTTCGCCCCCCCCAGGCCAGGTAGGGTTAATAAACTGAATACAGTTGATTACTTTCATGATTAAGAAAGTTTTGACATCACTCCCTACATTCAAATTGACAGTCTGGCTCTACCGTAGATCACGTGATACACTTATTTGCCACTTTCGATATGGAGACTTCCACTGTTTTCATCATCTCAACAGTTTGGCTGAAGATTGTGTGAATATTTGCCGGATTATGTTGTGAATCTCAAAAGAAATTCATATTTCCTTGAGCCATCTCTGTCGGAATTCTGACGGTGTTTCAATACATGTATACACCAATAATATTTATGCGAAATTTAGGGATGTTGAAGAAAATCGGTACTTTTCGCAGTCAACAACTATTTGCGAGTATACGAGAAGATAACCTCGTCATTTTGTTTTAAGTGGTAAAATACGTTTGACATTCCGCCTATTTCGTGAAACTGTAATTCCGCTTAACACGAGTTAGAGGCTATAGGAACATCGTGTGAAACAAGTTATCCATGAGGTTCATATGAACAGTCACGATCAAAGCCTGACTGAGATACAATATTTTCTTGAGAACTACTTGAACATTCACTTGTGATAACATGATATTGACAGTAACACGGATTTGACGCTAAAAAATCGTTATGTATCCGACTATTGAGGCATCACTGAAACATATACGAGCCATCTGAGTGTGCAAAGATTTTGCTTTGTTCAAATTCTTTCTTCAACTGTGACTTCTCCTGCGAGACTCGAGCCCACGCCCTCATAGTAAGGCCTCAACTGCCAACAGTAAATGCAAGCGCTCTAAACCACTCGACCATCTCAGCTTCCACAGAAAAACAAGCTCGGAGATCGGAGTCTAGATTACGGACATTCACTACCCCTCTGATAGACACAATAATGGCTCAACTCCTGACAGCAAGCGTCAGATCCGACATTCAATATTCAGCCGTCGTCCATAAAGAATCCCCGAGTTAATAATGAAAGACTTATTTCGTATGACAGACACCATCAATTCCAAAAGTGAAATAATAAAAACAAAAGATGTGTTCCTACAAGAGAGAAGCGGTCAACAGTTTTCAATGATGTCAGCAAGAGATGATGATGTTCTATACATACAATCCTAACCACTGAGTATTATCCTTTATCCAAATGAATTGCAAATCGTTTCCAGAGTGTGTATATCAGTCAGGCCTTGATTGTGCCTGTTCATTAGCGCAGCATGGAGATTGTAACACAATTATATTTAAACGGCCCTAGTCCTGGTTCAAGCGGAATTAGACACGCGAAACGTAGCACCCGAAATCTTGCACTCAAATCTCATATTTCGCCGTCAGTATACGATATTTATCATAGAATTTGATAAATTTGGAGGAGTTTGGTGATATAGCCCTTTGTGACAATTTTCTGTAGTACTTTTCTGTGGCGTTGACTAAAATCTTCACAGTCTGCACATGATATCAAATGCTACAAGTAGACACAAGTGCTATCCAGAAATGGATAGTGTACTATGTCAAAATTGCAATTACCTCCCTTGTCGAAGTGTCGAGGAGAGAGAAAGCCCTGATCATTATTGTAAAGGTATAGGTCCGGGTAAGATTATTCAACTTGGTTATCAGTGGTTTTATTTAAATCCAGTGAAGAGGACAAATATCCTTCACAGCGTCGCTAATACGGAGAACATCCAGTGCTAGGAGATCCTCTATATAGTGTTTGGAACGGGCCTTGGCGTGGTTCTCTTTTAGGTTTGCCTAATGCATCATAGTTAATAAATCATCGCACCTATCAAGAGAATATCCGGATGTAATCAGTTTTCATTTATTATTCACTTCATTTCAGAGATGGGAGTTTCGATATTACCATACAGTGCGTTAACAACATCCTTATACAATGTGAGGGCAGTGAACAGTGGGACGACTTACAGAAAACGTTAGATCCTGTACGAATGAAGGAAACATTTGACAGAGCATGCAGTAAAAGAAATTGTAAGTTTGTTTCTATGTCACTCATTTTCTGTCTGATTTGTTGCCGTTTTTGTAGGAGCAATTCAGATAAGTAAAATATTTCGCAAAGTTCAGCATTAAAGAAGTCCCGATATCATATTACGCCGATCGATCGTATATTATCGCTTATATGCGGACATATGTTAACCCTACCTGGCTTTGCGAGGTAGACACTATGCCCCCTATCAAAACTTTCAGGAACTTTTTTTTCTCAGGAATGACAGAACCTTGAGAGCTGACACTCAGGGACGTTGTAGTTTATCATATTTAGGTCATTCTGAGCCTATTTGCATGCCCCCGAGAACATCATCATGGGTAAATTCAAAACGGCGACCATGCGGGGGTACCGGAAAAGTGATGTTTTCCTTATATTTCTTCAAAATTCTGGCTTTTTGGGAGGAAAAGTGGAGGAAATTTACTCGCATCAGATAATTGTTTACTAATTTATCGCGCAGTGTTTTCGAAGAAAACACTTAAACAAAAAATTCGAAAAATCTGACAGACACATTCTCGAAAATGTCATTTTTGAATGGCGGCCATGTTGGATTTGTATATATTTTCTAATAGCGGTCCCTATATTGCTGAAATATTGCTGAACGCGACGTTAAACCTTAATTCTCTCTCTCTCTCTCTCTCTAATAGCGGTTGCCCCAAGGGTATAGTGTCATAAGTTTCAGGCCCCTAGCTCAAGATGTAAGACAAATATTAAGAAGTGGGGCGGGTTGGCGAAATGCCCCCAACCCCTCCAGGCCTGACCAGGGCCCAAATCGCCCAGGATAGATAGGGCCAATGAGTTTATAATATTCATGATATTTGTCTTGTAGATTATACAGATTCCTCCAAATGTGTGGCGAGCTACAAAGACAGAATACACAAGTGCTGCTTATCTTTGCAAACAAAATTCTTGAAAGCAAAAGACGAAATTTACTCAGCTGACCAGTATTTAAATCTTATATGCAGGTAAGAGAGAATGGGGGTTATATAACCAACAGAGCATCATGGAATACCTTACAGCTTCAAATCACTGGATTGGTCAATATAAAATTTCAAAAAATAATTTGGGATTTTTGTTGGCCTGTGGCGGAAACTGCAAGAACATATAACCAGTCACAAAGTTTCTGTAGTGGTTCATTAAATGTCATCGAAATAATTCTATATATGCCGCTGGGAAAAAGGTGGGAGGGGGGGGGGGGAGGGCTATAGTTTAAATTGTTTAAAGAAGTTGTTATACGATAATATACTATAATTGTTATATTGTTAATTGGGTGATACAATTTCTCTTCATATCGTGAACCAGAATGCGACTATGCTTATTGTTGTTTGGATGAATTAAGAAATCATATATTAGGGCTGCAAGATAATAAATGATCAGAAATAATCAGAATATAAGGATGTTATATGTAATTAGTTTTTAATTATAACTAATGCGGGAAATATTCTTGTGGGAACCGCCCACCCTCTGATCCTGGTCATAAATGGCAGCGATTGCCTTCCTTCACCTTTGGTAATTGAGTGACCCATTCGGAGGTTCGCGGGTTCGATTGTCACATCGGTTATCTTGCAGAAACTTATAAAACAGGGCTATTCCACCAAGCGCCTCCACTCAAAAGTTTCTCAAATTTGGCGATACATATCGCATGCTGATAGCAAAATACGAGCGTAGAGTGCAAGATCTATGGCGTTACGTTTCGTAACTTGTGTCTAATTCCGATTAACCCGAGGTTAGAGGCCGTATGTACTTCAAGATCCTCATGGTGTTCATATGAACAAGCACAATCAAAGCGTGACTGAGATACATCATTCTCTTGATGACGACTTTACAACGATTATTATGCATTAAGAATACTGATCAGCGATACGGATTTTATATTTTTGGAACATCATGATGTCTTGTCGGCATCGTTGAAAACTGTTGCCCGCTTCTCTCTTGCAGGAAACTAGCATATGATTATGTATAATATGATTGTCCTTTTGAATTTGGTTCTAATACTGTTATATGGAATACGGAATGGGTCTTTGGATTATAGACGCGGATATTCTCTAATGGACGACAGCTGAATTATGAATGACGGACTACACGCTTGTAATCTTACTTAGGTCCTGAAATACTTGAGATCTGGTTGTGTTAGATCATTATGTCATTGATATTGATATAAAAATAAAATTATACTCTCTACATTCTTCTCACAGTTGGATGCACGGGATAACTGGATGTACGGAGGCCCCTATACGGCGATACTGTGACAGCCACACGGCAGAAATGGTGGTAGACTTTATTGAGGGGATAACACCAGTGGTGTGTCCTCCATACAGAGATGGTGCTTCTCTTCTGTCATTATCTTATCCATTGACAGTTATCATCGCTTTCATCGTACTAACTTTGACATTACATTGAACTGTGATCACCGTTAAATTCGTCAGTCTCACGTCTTCCCGTCCACAATGCGTTCTAGTCTCTGTTCACCGAAATATTGAACTGAAAAAATGCTTATTTTCTATGCAATCCGTGTGCATTTTATATAAAAAGGTTTTCAAATTGATGTCCATATCGTTAGTTTTGTTTCCTCACCTCGATATCTACATGGATATGTTTCCCATAGCATATATCGTATGCCGATACAAAATGCGAGCTTGGCGGTACGTTCCGTAACTTGTGTCTAATTCTGCTTAACCCGGGGCTAGGGGCCGTACGAGCCTACGTATTTCAAGATCCTCATAGTGTCCATATGAACAGTCACAATCAAAGCGTGACTGAGATACATCATTCTCTAGATAACGAATTTACAACGTATATTATATGGATTAAGAATACTGATCAACGATACGGATTTGATATTTTTGGAACATCGTGATGTCTTGCTGGCATCATTGAAAACTGTTGACCGCTTCTGTCTTGCTGGAAATTAGCCTAGTTTCATGTATACTACGATTTTTCCTTTTAATTTGGTGCTGATGTTATTATATGAATTAGGTCTTTGAATTGTGGACGTGAAAGTTCTCTAATGGACGACGGTTGAATATTGATTGACGGATGGACGCTTGTATTCATGCCATGTTCTGTTGTTCAGGCCTCTAAATTGCAGAAAATGCCCCCGTCAAGACTCATTGTTGTAGCCAGACAGACTAGTGTTCTGCTAAGAGTCTTACTCTTACTTCAAAAATAGACCGATTATCTAATGTGAGGCCTATATGTATACGAGTGACAGGAGCAGGGAGCAAATGGAGATGGAGAACGCCTGGAACGCCTGGGCCTGGAAGGATGGTAACCCCTTGTCAATACCCTTCCCTATAATGTGCATGAGATCCGACCTTCAGAAGGAAGTCTTCGACCACATGGAGTTCTGCGTCTGTAATCGAAAGTCTAAATTATCGTAACATCCATCAACACAATACGAGCAGAAATATGACACTTCAAACCAAGACCAATTGTAGTTCTTTCCAATAATCAACTTTCTGATATATTAAGTGCAAATATAAATTGAAATATTTTAACCTTGAAGTTGGTACAGTCGCACTGGACTCAGATGATCTTGGTTGCTGGTGATTTTAGGATTGATGATGAGGTACGTTTCGCAGTAACGCCTGGTTTGTTGGTATATATGACGTGTGCCTTTAACCGAGGTGTTACACTGGTATTGCCAATGTGATGTACAGTTGTTATGGTGCGTTCAGCTTCTCTTATGGTGATGTTCGTCTCAGTATCGCTGGTGCGTAGTTCCGGTGCTTGCTGCTTTGGCTTCGTTGTCGGCGATCCCGTTTGCTCCCAATCCTGCTTCCAATTTGTATCCATCCTCAGCTGTCCAGTAAATCTTTTTTGGGGATATTTTCCCGAGAAGGATTTCATGGTCTCTTTGGATGTCGTCGATGGTGAAGAAGGTACTAATGGGTTGAGCTGAAGTTATTGCTTGGATGGCCCTGATGCAGTCCCATAAGATGTGAAGACGTCTGTCTGGACTAGGACTGTTGGCGGCGTAGAATGTGGATCGCCACGGATTTCTCCACTATAGATGGTGTTGCAGGAGCTTCATAGGGTTCCTATGTAGGGTTCCTATGTATACAATCGCTGAAACCCCACATGGTCCTGTATTTTTTCCCCGTGTGGATCCATCGTTGAAGACGATGACCGCATTATTCCCTAGTAGGCTCAGTTGGTCTGTAGTGTACTTCCGAGATAGGCCTCTCTGAGTCTGGGTCCTGTTATGGCTGCTCTCTTGTTGCAGGTCTTGAGGTGGCAGATTGGGCTTGATGAGGCAATTCCATGGTGGGCTGATATAGTCTGGCTGCGGCTCGATGGATTTTGTTTTTAGTTGACATTGCAAGTGCATTTAAGTGCATTGCAAGTGATGGGCGGATTTACTTTGCAGCAGTTTAAGAATGTGTTGTTTTTGTCAGAGATTCCAGTCGTTTTTGGTGGAATCATCATATAGAGTTGGAAAAACTGGACGGAAACACGAAACACAAAAACAATTCACACTCAAAGAAGTTAATTTCGAGTCAACGTCAAATACTCTTTTATTTTTGGTGCAGGTAGGTGTCCTGCGTTTGTTGTGGTAGGTGTCCTGTTTTCTTGCTAGTAGGTGTCGTCTTTCAGTGCAGACAAGCGTCTTGTTTTGGTGTTTGCTTGTGTCCTGCTTTGGTGCCAGTAGGACACCTATCTGGGTGATTGTAAGTGTCATATGTTGGTGCTGATAGGTGCCCTATTCTGATACAGGCAGTTGTCATGTATTGATGCTGGTATGTGTCCTATTTTGGCCGTGGTAGTTGTCCTGATTTGGTTTTGGTAAGTGTCCCACTTTGGTGCGGGGGTAGATATCCTGTTTTGGTGCTGGTTCCTTAACCCTATCTGGCCTGGGCGATTTGGGGTGTATCGCTGCCTGGGGGGGGGGCGCAAAGTGCCCCCCTATATATTTTCTCTACCACTAAGGCTAGAGCGCTGAAACTTACCACACAGTATCTTCGGTTCAAGCTCTACCGGGAAATGTAAAAAAAATCCAAGATGACCGCCATGATGACGTCACAGTGACGTCATCTTCTCGGAAGCCGTTTTTCGGCCTTTTTGGGGTCGATTTTTCGAAATTTTCATTTTTCCGATTTTTCTCTCGAAAAAAATCAAATAAAATATAGAATAATTAGTTTTGCATAAATAAAATACTTTCAAGGCCTTTTAGGCAAGGGAAAGATGAATAAATGGAGCGAAAAGATTGAGAAACATGACTTTCGCGGATACCACATGGCCGCCATTTTGAATTTACCCATGATCATCTGCCCGAGTGTATATGAAAATAGGCTCAAAATGACCCCAATAAGATAGGCTTAAAAGCCACCAAGTTTCAGCCTCCTCGGTTTTGTCGTTTCTGAGCAGCATAGACAAGTTCACTAGGGGGGCACTTTCCGCCCCCCCCCCCCCCAGGTCAGGTAGGGTTAAGAACGACTGGCTACCGAATGTCGGTTCTGACGCCTGTCTTCATTGAATGGTAAGAAGATATGTTCGGGATTGCTTCTCAAGTGAAGAGAATCACTCGTGTACCATGGGTTACAGGATTATCAAATGCAGGTTCTTTTTATTGAAAATCGACACTATCAAGGAAAATCGAGTTGTGTTTATGCAAGCTGAGCCGGGAAGGATTTCACGTATGAGTTACTCCCCAATCGACTGAAAAGCTAAGCTGTAGGTCTGTCCATGTGGATAATGTAAATAGTTGACCCGGTCTTTGAGCTATCGATCCTCGGTAGAGATTTATCCCCGCCTCAACCCGAATACTGCTGGCGAAAGCACAGTGTCCCGTCCAACAAATGTCAGATGAAATGGGAAGAGAAAGATTAATAACTCGGAAATCAATAGAGAGGCGCATCTTTTGACACCTATGTCTTTAGATTTGGCAAACACCGGGCAATCCTACGGGCTATAGGATACAATGTTTATGTGGAACGGTAGCAAATTATGGAGATTAGCTTTCTCATTCTCACTGCACCGTCATCCATCATCGACAAACTCCGCAAAAAATTAAAGGAGACAAAAGATTATACAGAGAACTGAAATGGCCAACTTCGACAGAGAATTCGGAATAAGCTCTTTAAGTGAAAAGACAGAAACTGGGAAACTGAACTAGCTGAGCATTTTTTCATTGCCCTCTTTTCGTATTCAAATTACAGACCCTCCCGAGCTTCGGATCGAAAACCATCGAAATGGAAAGAAAATGTTCGAACACAAACATTTTGGTTAAACATTGATCTTTAAGTGGAACAAATCTGTGCATAGTCGAAAGAAAAATCGTCCTTTTGTGACATAAGCATCAACCTCTACATATTAAAATCATGGGTTCTCGTCGCCAAACAACGCTTTCAGGTTGCTCAACGGCGTATTTCCATCACAAAACCATCTGCGAAATCGAAGTGACCCTTCAGCATGTAGAAGCGCTCCACCGGAAGCTGATGATTGTTTCAAAATTATCAGAATGTCTGGAATTATATTTTGTTGAATTGCAAGAGTTTTTAGTCGTTCAGCGCATATTCGGGTCGTTCAGTAGTAATTTTGATGAGTGATATATGAGGTGTGTATACCATATCGTAACATCTAGAACAGCCTTACTTGATAGGAAAATCAGGTGGTCATTCACGCCAATTGGCTGTGGTCGGGTCCTGTCAAAATCAACGGACACCAGGCAGAACTAAAGAAACAGTTCCATCAGAGAAAACTTCCTTGGGATATGTCGGGGCAGAAAGCAGTTAGAAAACCGACTTGTGGGGTTCTATGACTTCTTGTCAGATGTGTTAGCTTCTGCTCCGGCCCCCATACTATTATGATTTAATTAAATTCCATCGTTGTCCAATGGAAATCGCCAGTCACACTAGACGGCGCTGGTGCTCCAACAGGTAAAGAAGACGTGGCGTCATAAAACGAGCTATTATTACGTCGTTACATTATGACGTTGCCTTTGTGACGCTCAGAAAAACGACATGGGCATGCGCCATTTACCTCTTGGTACACGTACAATGTAGCCTCCTGGCGGTAGTTCGAGCTGGCGAACCCTATTATACTATATTGGGGTGTTGTGATTTGGTATATAGGTACGTTTGGTGTTTGGCCAATCGGTCTGCTCTTTATACTGCCCCTTAGTCACCCCGGATATTTCGTTCTCTATCCGTTGTGTGCGGTGGCATGACATTTCATCCCGTGGAGCATGTTTTCCATCCTGTGGAGCAAAACATGCCCGAAAGTACACGTTTTTCGGCTTCTCCGGACAGAGTGGAAGATACCGATGAACGGGGTCGGAAGTAGGTGAATAATCATGTAGTCTATTAGGAGCCTATTTAATCATAGAAGAGATGTGATCACAAATCCCTCTCTGTCAAGATCCCGTTTTCCGTAAATAAGCTACACAGTTAGAGCTATTGTGGGTATTTTGACAGACAAGCCCGCATTATACCCCCGATTGAGGTCATTTTTATCACATGGTCCGTCCGTTTTCAATGAAATGTACTGCCAATGTTACTAGTATACACATCTGTTGTTGTAAAGTCAGTTAAACTGACTAGAGAACCGATGATGAACGCAACTGAACTCATTGTATTGCGGTAGTCCATACCACGGTGCACGACAAGCCATTCATTGGAGCAAGAAAAATAGATAAATTTTTCTAAATTTTGCTCCAATGGAAGGCACTGTCTTTCTTACCACATTGGTTAGAATGCCTGTTGAGGTCGGTGATTAGTGTGAAAACTCTATTGCATGTCCCACACTTGTGTTCCTTGAGGCCAGAATGTCTTGCCATATGCGTCTTGTAGCTTGACTGGTATGGATATCCTTTGCCGCAGATAAAGCAGGTGAAGCTAAAAGAGAGTAAACATTCCGTCAGTAAAAGTATAGTAGCTACATTCCAAAGGAACGAGGCCACCACTTGGATATTGAAGTAGAATGAAAACCGGTCCAAATCTCTCCGCCGTCGATACCGTGGACAATATGGCAACATGGAAGGTTTATAAAAGGTTGTATTTAAAATTGTGCATTGAATGATGGGGAATTTTGTTTAGTATTGGGTGCTTAAAACATTTATTATATTATCTGAGAATTGAAAAGAAATTATTTGACAGTTTACATCAGTTTTGATGAAGAAATTGTGTTGTTTTGAAATACAGGATAGTTTAGTTCTGAAATGTAAACAGTGTGGACTATGGTAAAGGTTCTGGGATTACTGCGCCTCAAATCTTTGTGTAGGGAAAAAATTGTTACGGTACTCCATTAACTGTTTTATGATCAAAGCTGAAGACATGTACAAACCAGTCTGTAAACCTCGAATAATCGAATCTAACGTTCGGTACCGCTTATTATTGATCTACGGTATACATGTCGATGTCATATTTTTTACTGTTTAGGTTTGCGAAGTCCTTTTGTTATCTCTGATAATATATAGACATTCGATATGGACATCGTAATAAAACACTCGTTGAATACTGCCTGTCTCGGGCTGAAAAATCCTGATGTCACACCCCACAGGGCACAAAGTGACGAGTGCGTTGACCCGAGACACTAGAAAATTTATGATGGGTCTTCGGTAACGCCCGCACTTTATTTTATGTGTATTATAGTCCGGCCTGTTGGTGGCTGATCGGGGCAGAATCCACTAGAGAATGCAATGCTGAAGTCATTTCATTTTCAATTCTTCAACATCGAAATTCAGGAATCGCAATGGTAGTTAAATCAATTCTTTCAAGAATTCCACGCCCCAAGGGATGGCTTGTCGTGTACCTTGGTATGGACTACCATAATACAATGAGCTCCGCTGAGTTCGCCAGCAGTTCTCTAGTCAGCTTGACCGATTTTAAAACAACGGAAGTGTAAACTAGTTATCTTGGCACTATATTTCATTGAAATCGAACGGACCACGTGAAAAAATGACTCCAATCGGGGGTATAATGCGGGTTTGTTTGTCAAAATACCCACAACAGCTCTAACTGTGTAGCTTATTTACGTAAATCCGCATCTTGACAGAAAGGGAATTGTGATCACATCTCTTAATTCTATGATTAAATAGGCCCCTGATAGGCTACATGATTATTCACCGTTCATCGGTGTCTTCCACTATGTCCGTGTACTTTCGACCATGTTTTGCTCCACAGGATGGAAAACATGCTCCACGGGATGGAATGTCATGCCAAAGCACACAAGGGATGGAGAACTGAATCTCCGGGGTGTAAGTAGACTGTTATGCATCTGGTATATACAGTCTGCACAGATACAGGGCAAGTACCACCACTGAATGTTATCGCTTGCCTTCCAGCAACATTAACATGACATTAGACGCGTTAGAACATTGCTATTGTGAATAACAAGGGTTTCTGTTACCCTCTCGACTCAATATAGAATGTTTGCTTTATTTTTCGCTATATTATGCCGGCATCCTTTATAGTAGACCAGCCACCCAACCGAAAGATGGCTAGAAAACTGTCATCCAGGCTTAATCAACTCGACGTGGTGTGCATATTATGAAGTGACCGGATGACATTCTCACTTTTGACCGTTAAGGTCATTTTTGAGGTCATAAAACCATTAAAGGTCAAATAAGGATAAAGCATCTATTTTTTGCAATATATTGGTAAAGGAAGAGTGATTGTGACTGATTTTTTTTAACTTACTTCATTTTTGTTCTGGTCTTACTTACTGGTGATTTACATATTCACAGATGCAATGGATTATGGAAAATTTTAACACTACCAGACCTTGGGGGAAGGGGGGGGGAATTGTGGCTCCCTTCCAAAACTTTCTGCCCTATCTTCGGATTGGGAAAAAATTGAGAGCTGACACTCCATGGCTTTGTAGTTTATCATACTGGGGTCATATTGGGCCTATTTGCATAGCTACTACCAGAAAATCATGAGTAAATTCAAAATGACGGCCATGTGGCGTATCAGAAAAAAATGTTGTTTTCGTAATTTTTGGTTCAAATTTCTACTTTTCTGCGAGGAAAAGGGGACAGAAACTATTTCATTTTACATCAGATGATTATTTATTAAGTTATCATGCAAGTTTTTGTGAAGAAATCACATAAATAAAAAAAATCGAAAATCGTCCCTAAAAAGCTTTTTTGGAAATGAAGTCACTGTGACGTCATCACGTGGCTATCTTGGATTTTTGAAACATTTTCTCGTAGAGCTTGAGCCAATGGTATAGTGTGGTAAGATTCAGCTCCCTAGCTAGAGGGACAAGGGTGTCGTGTTTCGGTGCAGACAAGTGTCTTGTTTTGGTGTTTGCTTGTGTCCTGCTTTGGTGCCAGTAGGACACCTATCTTGGTGATTGTAAGTGTCATATGTTGGTGTTGATAGGTGCCCTGTTCTGGTACAGGTAGTTGTCTTGTTTTGATGCTGGTATTCGCCCTATTTTGGCCCTGGTAGGTGTCCTGATTTGGTTCTGGTAAGTGTCCCACTTTGGTGCTGGGGTAGATGTCCTGTTTTGGTGCTGGTTCTTTAAGAACGACTGGCTACTGAATGTCGGTTCTGACACCTGTCTTCATTGAATGGTAAGACGATATGTTCGGGATTTCTTTTCAAGTGAAGAGAATCACTCGTGTACCATGGGCATTGAAGGCTTATGTCACAGCCAATCTTCTACACACAGAGCATTTATTTGGTCTATTGCTTTACAGCATTATCAAGTGCAGGTTCTTTTTATTGAAAATCGACACTGTCATGGAAAATCGAGTTGGGTTTATGCAAGCTGAGCCGGGAAGGATTTCACGTCTGAGTTACTCACCAATCGACTGAAAAGCTAAGCTGTAGGTATGTCCATGCGGATAGTGTAAATAGTTGGCCGGGTCTTTGAGCTATCGATCCTCGGTAGAGATTTATCCTCGCCTCAACCCGAATTCTGCCAGCCAAAGCACAGTGTCCCGTCCAACAGATGCAATGGGAAGAGAAAGATTAATAACTCGAAATTCAATAGAGAGGCGCATCTTTTGACACCCATGTCTTTAGATTTGGCAAACTCTGGGCAATCCTACGGGCTATAGGATACAATATTTATGTGGCACGGCAGCAAATTATGGAGATTAGCTTTCTCATTCCCATTGCACCGTCATCCATCATCGACAAACTCCGCAAAAAATCAAAGGAGACAAAAGATTATACAGAGAACTGAAATGGCCAACTTTGACAGAGAATTCAGAATAAGCTCTTTAAGCGAAATGATAGCAACTGGGAAACTGAACTAACTGAGCATTTTACAGACCCTCCCAAGCTTCGGATCGAAAACCATCAGTTTGGTTAAACATTGATCTTTGTAACAAATCTGTGCATAGTCGAAAACAAAAAGCGTCCTTTTGTGACAGAAGCATCAACATCTGTATCAAAATCATGGATTCTCATCGCCAAACAGCGCTTTCAGGTTGTTCATCGGCGTATTTCCATCACAAAATCATCTGCGAAATCGAGATGACCCTTCCGCAAGTAGAAGCGCTCCTCCGGAAGCTAATGATTGTTTCAAAATTCATGGAATTATATGTTGTTGAATTGCAAGAGCTTTCAATCGTTCAGCGCACATTCGGGTCATTCAGTAGTAATTTTGATAAGAATGATATATGAGGAGTGTATACCATATCGGGACAGATATTTTATAACACCTAGAACAGCCTTACATGATAGGAAAGTCAGGTGGTCGTTCACGCCAATTGGCTGTGTGGTCGGGTCCTTCAAGTTGTCAAACCCAGCGGATGCCAGGCAGAACAGCTTTAACAATTCCGATATCTGGCGGAACAGCTTATCTCGACCAGCGCCGTTTCTATTAAACACAACAGCTGTTAGCGCTATCGGAGGTTTACGCTTCCCTGGACATTACGTGTAAGCCTGAACGATTTCTAGAATAATAGCCGAATAACACCAAACCGAGACTGTAGACAACATTGCACACTTATTTGGTCCCAAAAGGCATAGATGACGAAAACTCCACTCCGTGACTAGGCCTACTGAAATGAATTTATCGATTTTAAATTTCATTCTGAACATTTCGTTCTTTTTCGAAGTAAGTTTTCCCTTACGATAAAGAAGATAACACGTCCGCGGATCATATTTTCACACTTGACCAACCATGCGAACCACGTGTAGATATTATTCAATCAACACAGAGATTTCCTTCTCAAAAATATTTTGAAGTTCAGGTGATACATATTACGTACATTGGGCATATTTTTGTAAAACTGAAAGGTCTCTTTTCTGTAGATTCGATTTCATATTCTACCTGTAATGTAGGTCGAGTGTCCAGGGGTCGATTTCATGAAACCTCACTTGACTTGAGTTTTCCAAGGGTCATTTTCGCACAAAAAATCTCAAGGTGTATTTCACCAAACGTTTTGACTGCATAGTACCTCCGAAGAATCAAGTGTCTGCTCAAAATAGTTGATGCACAGGAGCCGATCGGTAGAATTCCAGGTGTCAAATAAATATGTTTGTGCCATTTTCGGATCTATGAGATGAAGAAAGATGCCCATACATGCGTTATGTTGCATGGGCACATAACAAAAATCTTATTTTTCGACACCAACTCCCTTCATATTGGTTATTTCAAGTACGTTTTTATTTCAAGTGCGGTTTTCAAGAGAGGTCCGATCACACTTGCGATCAAATGCGATTTCGGGTTCAAGTGAACTTTCATGAAAAGCAAAAAGTCAAGTCAAGGAAGGTTTTCAAGTGCACTTCAATGTTCAAGTGCGAAAATTGCCTCAAGTGAGGTTTCATGAAATCGGCCCCAGGCGTCAGATTCGATCTTCAGTATTCAGCCGTCGTTCACAAACAAAGTTCCGCGTTAATGATCGAAATACTTTTTTAGTACGGTCAATTCCAAATATACATGAAAATAGAGATGGTTTTCTGCAAGAGAGAGATGGTCAGCAGATTTCAGTGATGACCGCAAGGCTACTTGACGCGATTGTTGACGCGGAAATTCTTTTATGGGCGAATATTGAATGTCGGATCTAAAGCCTGCTATTATGATGTTCGTTACGTATAATCCTCATCACTGACAACCTTATTCTTTATTAAAATGTTTTATAGAGTATAATTTATCTCAATCAGGCTTTGAATGTGACTGTTCATTCCAGCATAATGGAAATGTAAAGCACATGTCCTTCAAACGGTCCCTTGCCCCGGGATAATCGGAATTAGACACAAATTACGAAACGTAGCGCGTAGCGCCAGAGATTTGCACGTTACTGTGACGATAACATGCGATTGTATCACATTTATCACAGAACTTAATGGTGGCATTTGATGGTACGGCCTTGTTAGTTTCTGCAATAATGTTCTGTGGTGTTGATTAAAATCGCCAAATTTTACACAAGATCTAGCCAGGCGAGATAAGTGAACGGTTATACAGGACAACTCTGTTTTTCCAACCAGAAGCTGTATAACAGTTAAATGGAGCATTTCCAATGAGTGGGTGGGGAAATTGAGGTAGATACGGAATATTCTTATGAGTTTATTTATTAAGGTTGCCTCTACGTTAGTGCATTGCAAGTGGCATCTGATGGCCGGGTGTTAGTTTTCTGTAGTGAAAGAAAGCTCTGTTTTTGCCTGAAATTACAGTTGGATTCGAAATGGATCTTCTTGGTTCTTCGTGTAGAATCTTGTGTTTGTGTATGATTAGGATGGAAATATAAAATCAGCCATTTCAACGTTATTCCCGAGTAGGTATCCTATTTTGGGGATGGCAGTGTCCTGTTTTGGTGCTGATAGTGTCCTGTTTTGGTGCTGGAAGGTGTCCCGTGTTGGTGCTCCTGTGAGTTCTATCTTGGTGATGGTAGGTGTCCTATGTTGGTACTGTAAGTGTCCTGGTTTGGCGGTGATAGGTGTCCTATATCGGTACTGTAAGTGTCCTGATTTGGTGCTGGTAGGTGTCCTATGTTGGTATGTAAGTGTCCTGTTTTGGTGCTGGTAGGTGTCCCATGTTGGTACTGTAAGAGTCCGGTTTTGATTGGTAATAGTGTCCTGTTTTTGGTGTTATTATTGATCTGTTAATAAATTATTTCGATAATTGAACCACTAATTCTGTAAGGACGAAAACTGACTACTCAATGTCGACTATGAAGCTTGTTTCTTTGGATGATAAGGAAATCCTTTCGGGAGCGGACGTGCGAATATTTCTCAAGCCAAGAGATCATATGCCATGGATTGGCTTTAGCCGATCTGTCATCACAGCTTCCGAACTAGCGTATCTAATTCCGCTTGAGCCGGTACTAGGGGCCGTGTGGATACTTCGTAATGTCCACATTCTCCGTATTCTCGGGTCTGAATGTTAGGTGCTGAGGGATGCTTGCCTGTAGAGTCATATGGTTGCTTTTTGTTGAATTACAAGAGTTTTCAGTCGTTTAACGCATATTCGGGTCATAAAGGGTGAGATGCAATGAGTGTTTACCATATCGGGACCGATACATTCCGACGACTAGAACAACCTTAGCTCTCAGGAATTGGTTGTGTGATCGGGTTTTTGAACACGTCCGCATGAAAACCTACATTGGATGGACGCGAGGAAAATATACAGAAACAGATCCATCAGAGAAAACCCATCGGGGAAGAAAGCAGTTGGAATACGGACTTGTGTTATCTTGCGACTTCTAGTTAGATACGTAGCCTCCTGCTCCGGCCCTCCTGCTAATATGATTCAATTAAATTCAATTGTTGACTAATTATACTGTATAGGAGCGTCGTGATTTGATATATAGGGGCGTTTGCTCTTTCTTTTATACTGTCCCTTAGCAGACTGCTATGATATATACCGTCTGCACAGATACAGAGATGCATCACCACTGAATGTTATCGTTTGCTTTGCATTATTGAAGACTGTTAGAACAACTTGAAACTGTATTTCGACCCTTTTAATGCTGCGCCTGATTGACATCAGACGCGTTAGAACAATGCTAATGTGAATAAGAAAGATTCCCGGTGTCCTCCCGACTTAAGACAGACAAAATAAGTTTGGGGTTGTTGTTGTTGTTTTGTTTGTAGACAACGTCGCACGCCGATTTGTTCTCGCTCGGAATGGATAATAAAATCGAAACTCCGTGACTAATCAGATCTGCACATCTGAATTTATCGATTTCAAATAACCCTGAATATTGCATTCTCCAATAGATATTTTTTGTCCGAACTGTTATAAAATCGAGTACGTACTCCCTAATGATAAAATGATAATACGTTGGGACTGTTAATCTTTTCCAATAAAGCAAAACAGTTGTTGATATTAATCAATCACCAGAGAGAATTCATTCTCAAAAATATTTAGATATTATTTGCCAAAGTTCAGGCGATCAATCGGGAAATCATTTCGCATGTGTTTGTAAAGCTGAATTCTATTCGTTTCGAATTTATATTCTACCTGCAATATAGGTCCAGTATCGAGTATTGTCGTCAGAGCCAGCAGTCAATATTAAGCCGCCGTTCACAAACAACTGTCCGCGTTAATGACTGAAAGACCTTTATCATACGACAGTTAGTGTGAATTTCAAATATACATGACATGACTATTTTAAAAAAGGACAAGATGATTTCCTATAAGAGAGAAGCGATCGACCGTTTTCAGTGATGAACGCAATACCAATTGACGCGATTATTGAAGGGGAAATTCTTATATGGACGACAGTTGAACATCGAATGTCTGGCGCTTGCTATCATGATGTCCATTACATAAAATCATCCGCGCTAAAAACAGTATTCTTTAATAAAATATTTTCTAGGGTATAATGTATCTCAATCACGCTTTGATTGTGATTGTTCATTCCAACATATAGGAGATGTAAAACACGTGGCGTTCAAACGGCCCTATGCCCAGAATAAGACACAAGTTACGAAACGCAGCGACAGAGATTTACACGTTACATTGACGTCAAAATACGAATTTATGATATTAAAATGGGGGCGTTTGGTGATATGGCCTTGTTAGTTTATGCAATAATATTCTGTGACGTTGATTAAAATCGTCATATTTTACACATAATATAACAGATGCTACCAGGCGAGATAGGTAAACGCCGTATGCAGGTCCAGTCCGTCTTGGTTATTGCTATTCAGAAATGGATAGTTAAATATGCCAAAATTGTGGTCGTCTCTCTTGTTGTAGAGTGAGAATAAATACCTTTCCGTTTTAGTAATGTTATACATCCAGATATGACGTCCTATTTGGACCATCAGTAGTCAAGTCCAGCGTTGGGCGTATATATCCTTTACAGCATCGCTTATACAGGCGAATCCAATGAGAGAATGTCTATATAGCGTTTGGTGAAAGAGAACGAACGGACTTTGAAATGGTTTCTATAGGACGCTTGTCATTCGAAGGATATATTTCTTCGAATATTTCAGAAAAGCTGAGTAAAGAGATCGTTGTGCTGGTGTCACAATGACTCAGTAAAACCACCAAAGAAACAGTCTTTGAGTGACATATAGAATATGAGGACAGCTTTAACAAAAGGCCGCTTTGTAGATCACCAATTTTTGTTAAAGGATTTGTCCTTTCTAGCAAATTTGTCAGTGACAGTTACAGCATGTAAGCTCCTCGTAAACGAACTCAATACGATTATGGCAGTTTATTTACAAGACGAATTCATTAATATCATCTGAGCTGAATACGTTGAATCTCTTACATAGCGATCAATGTATACACTATACTATACCGGGGATGATCGGACGTAATAACATATTAATTTGTGCAACTGGACTTTCTTTAAATTGGCAAGGACATTACATCCCAGGAATAAAGTTGACCGTGCAGATGTATTGGTCTGCAAGCGCCTTATTTATTGATTTTCGTGTAATAAATTGTCCCTCTTAGTTATCTTTCCGACATCTTTGCCCCTACAGCGGAGTCTAAGTTGACGCTACTAATTGAGGCTTTCTATCCAATAATGGAAAAATCGATAATGGGAGCACCTCGGGACAATTGATCTGTATATAAAATCAAAGAAGCGGGACAGGAAATTACCCTTAACGCCGTATATAATCTGAATCTACAAAATTGGACAGGTTATGTCGAGAATATCTTCGAGAGAACAAAATTGATATTTTCGCCGATCTAATAGACTGATAACCTTAAGTATTGTGTCTTGCCTCGGGAGGGTAAACCACCATTGAGAATTCTTGTCTGTATTTTGAACCTATCGCCAATTGCTATAAACCGAATCTTCAGCATATAATCCAGTGCTCTGAGGGTATTTTATTAACAATATTTTGCGAAAAGTTCAAGTCGTTTGCGTGTTTCTGAAATACATGGAGATCTGTTATGTTACTGTCATCAGTCGCTCATAAGGGACAACTCCGTCCTATAAACCCACACATCATACTTGTGCTGTAATTAGGGCTTATACAGCAATAATTTGGGGAGTGATGAGATTTTTCAAAGCAAAATAGTATCATTAAGATCATTATTTTGCATGTGTTACTACTGAAACACTGATTTCTCCACGGCTTAAAACAAGTCGATTTATGGGGATGCAATGAGCCAAGACTATTACATGTAGTCCAGGAGCCCATGATCTGCACTGATAACCGCCGAAGAACAATATATTTCGTAGCAACGAAATATTGTGTTTCTGTATCTGGCACCCATGCTCTAATGTCGCCGAGCTCTCACTTCATTTGTGAGGAACTTTTCTTGACTCAAGTTACATATTTTCCAATGTCACAGCTTATTATTTTAGGCTCACTTGAGATGTATTAGCCACAGATAGCAAGTGTGGTGGGAACATTGAACGGCATAATCTGACAGCACGTATCATCCAGAACAACGTTTCTCTACGTACAAAAAAATTGATAGGACGGCCATGAGGGGTCATCTGCTGCTAGTTCTGTTCGCCGATTTCGGGCGCTGTATTACCTGTGATGCCACAAAGCATTATTGCAGTGATTGGTTCGATTTTATCAATCACTTTCGCAAGATCGGCGATAAATACCATGATACGGATTTCACGATAGAAACTTTATGTCTTTATTGCATTGAAAAGATATTGTCGTGTGAATAAGATCTTTCAACCATAGACGCGTTAATTCTTTATGAACGTCAGCTACTAATGAAGCTAGGAAACGAATGGTTTGAATAGCCTTGATGGCAAGGCTGTGGCAACTTAGTTTTGAAATCAGTTAGTGCGGTAACCTAATTAATGCTCGCCTATATAATGAAGGCCGCAATGCATATATTTGACTCCGTGATATCGTCTCATTGTCCTATCATCGGACACTTCTGGTTCGGTATATGCGGAGAAAATGTCGAGTAACAAAGAAAGCCATAATAAAACGGTGCCATGATTTACCAGGGTCTACAATGGTGAAATAATGTTTTTGCTGTTCAAACCTTCGTACTTTTATATTAAGGATATGAAGGTAAACACAATATATTTATCTTTGCATTGTGGCCACGACCAGTTACATGATGAGATGGTTCGTTACCGACTGGTTGTTGGTCTGAAAGACATAAAATTGAGCAAAAAAACGCAGCTTGGCGCAGATTTAACATAACCAAAGGCAATGAACAAGGCCAGGCAATCTGAGGCTGTAAAGAAACAGCGAACTGACCTCCGAAATAACTTTGGTGAACCCAAAATCATTGACGCGGGTAATAGATAGTCAAAATGGGATTCGGCAACAGTAGAGCCGACCCAAATTTCAAAACCAGAACTGGAAAGAGGTCTAATACTCTTCCGATCAGAAATTCAAACAACAGCAACAGCATGAGCAAAACAATATGTCCCAAACAGAGGTGTATGCAACGAAGCAGCTCTCTTGTCTATCTTCACAAAGATTGCCCAGCTGAGGATGTAGCATGTTATAAATACAAGCATATCGTAAATTTCGCAAAAATTTGTCAAAATACTGGAGTGAATGCTGTATGTTCTCATTACACTCGAGAATTAGATAGTTTTGTTGAGGGCACCATTCAATCCAGCCCAGAAGCCTTTAGACCCTGGAAAGTGAAGTTGTCAGTTAATGATAGTGATGTCAACTCGAGATGGATACTGGGGATGATGTGACTGTGATTCATGGCAGAATTTTCAGTAACCTCAATACAGAATCATTGGACAAAATACTGCATGGTGCATATCAACTGCCCCCAACTGCGACGTGCAGACCCGTCCGTGTGGTGGCCCGGACTAACGATCTCAACTAGAAATATCTATCAAAAGATGACGCGAATCCTCCAGAACCGATGATTTCTTCAGTCCAGACCTTTTCCTGGCGAAAAGCTGCCATGGACAGATTTGGTGAGTATCACCACGGTCATATACCATTGCAACCGACGACGGTGAAACTGACATCCCACCTTGGGTCCGACACTTTCCAGTCCCAGGTCGGGAGATAACGTCCATGACTCCTCCTCCCCCCCCAACCGTGGCTTTCCCTTTGGGAATGCCAGGAAGTGCCCCAACGACTTTCCCTTCAGTATCCAGTCCAGGCCGACGGTCCAGTAACTACGCCTTATGGTCGACTGCGTTCTGCAAAAGATTATGGACTATTATCGTCAGTTAACTATTAAGTACATTTCAATGTTTAATGATAATGTTTAAATTATTCTGTATTCCTTTGATTCGCTTGTATTCGAAAATGAATTGCGATGAATGTCTCCAGTCGTAAACACAGAGACATGGAATTGAGATATTAACAAGGACTTGTTTTAGAAGGTCCAGTTTTATTCTGTTAATCAATAACAGCAACACTTTACAGTTTGAATAATAATAATGCTTTCAGCAGCTCCATGCCAGCTGTATTGAAATTCTGAAGAAATGCATGGACTGGTGCTCATCAGGGAACCCAAGAACGTTAAGGTCTTACAATAACCATGATACACATATACCCCCGTGTAATTTAATATGAAGAGATGTGATATTAGTCATTATTATCTTGTAGTCCTGTTCCGCATCACAGTCGAGCCTACTTTCAGAATGTCCGCATAGCTTAGAGCGGGTAAAGACATGTCTGTTTCCTGAAACTGTCTGCGTGTACTTTCTCCCGTATTGCATATCAGTTACCTATCGACGTAACACGACAGCTTCAGTCTATAGTATCAATATAGTATAAATACTAAATGTCGTCTCCACCCAATGGATGCCTAGGTCTGTCCCGATCTTTAACAAACCATAAACATTAATAGCGAGAACCTCCAATTTCACGTACGAGTCTGTCATGCTTTTCCATTATTGAGGTCGAAAGGAATCACACAGTAGCGGGAAACTGGAAGTCGTGTGGCATTCAGTCGGTCTATGCCCTTTCCATCAGACTGACCATTTTTGATGTGGGGGTGGGGTTTATCACAATTTTACTCGAAAATACTTGAAGGGTTTCCTTTTTCATATAGTTTGCCATCGTCCATTCCATGTCAATCGTTATACTTTGTCGGTAGGACATACGTGTTAGTGTGTAAATAGTCCTGGATGAACACTTTGTGATTTTATGTGAATTGATCTGAAGCGGCTGATTACAATGTCGGTTAATTCATGTGATCTATCATAAAACGAGGAATTTTATAAATACTGTATTCCACGCTGAGAGGACAAAAAGAGAAGTTGTCTGCATACTTGAGCATTTTGCTTTTCTATTTTTCATAACCAGTTTATTGACTTTGAAACTACGCTAGAGGCTCAGAAAATTGCCCTTGTTTAATCAAATTCTTTGGTAGGTTTGCAGAAATCTAGCTGCAAGCAACATCTGCAAGTTGCTGCTCTTCCCCATCCAAAGACATAACCCAGAATCCAACACATCTTGGCATGGCACAGTTTGGTGACTTCCATTGGGCGATACACTAGAACAAAGATGATCTCGTGAAAAAGTTGATTGTAGGTAGATAGATTGTTGGATCTTTCTGAACATTTCGGTTTACGGTCCTCGGAGTTAGCGCACAACTGTACACCAAAGATGCGTACTGATTCCAAATTATATCCCCTGATATCTAATTGGTTCTCATTCATTTAAATTCTTACAACCATGTTCATGCCGAACAATGAGGGACAATGGAGTATTGGTGAAATAACGACTTTTCAACGAAAATCATATGGATTATGGATCATCCGCTGCTGGTCAATCAAAGTAGTTAACTTTCTGAATAATGTGTGTTGTTGCATTCATAATTGTGTAATATGAGGAGAAACAAAGGTTGGTGTGCATTTTTTAGCTGTAGGCAACGTTAAGTGGACTAACCCATGCTCCATTTGATAACCTAGAAAGCATAGGGAATAGCCCTATTTTTGAAACATTTATAAAAAATTCATATAAATAGTATTTAAATTTTTTTTATATTCTAACTGTTTGCAGATAATAACAATGCAAAATCCCTATCTCTCAACCTAAGCAAGGGAGATAATCCAATAGGGAAAATAGGCAAAATGGCCGCCAAAGCCAAATCTCACCAGCCGACATTCTTAAGAATACTGATCAGTGATACCGATTTCATATTATTGGAACATGATGAGTTCTTGCCGGAATCACTGGACACTATGATTCTTATGACTGGAAAATGGAATAGGTGTTTGGATTATGGATCCGCGACATATCTCCATATGTCACGGGTCCATAATCCATGACCAGTATAAGATCCTTTGCAAATAAAGTAGACACCGAATGTATCAACAAATTTCTTTGTAATTCCTATCATTATTACGTCAGTAAAATGGGTTGATATATCATCACAGGGATAACTTTTGGTTCTTGTGATTTTTTTAGAAATATCCAGTCGGTTAATTTGTCTGCGGGGTCATATGACTTTTTATCATTACGCCGGCATCATTTTCTACCATCCGGCATCATTTTCCACAACTGTTGCTTTTAGTTTGACAACCATCAACGTTGACAGCAACTTCGCGATGACCCTTTGTTTATTTCACAGAAGGCTGTCGCGATTTTTAATTATTGGCGTCAAAAGAAATAAAAATTCACATTGTAGCGTTCAGTTAAAGGAACAAGACCTGCTGGATTAGACTTGGAGAAATTGTATCGTCTATCTCTTTCCCCTTGTAAATCTTGATATTTATCTCTTGGAAATCTGTATATAATTTTAATTATCCCTACATTGGGAAACACCCAGGTGGAAAATGCTGAAATACAAGCGTCTAGCCCGTCATTTCAATATTCAGCCGTTGTCCATTAAAGAATTTCCGCGTCCATAATCCAAAGACCTAATTCATATAACAGCATTAGCAACAAATTAGAAAACGAGAGATCCTGAAGGATCTTGGCGCCCACCATTGTCTGATAATTGTTAGCTAATGACAAGAGGATCTTTTTGTCCATTGTTACTAGGAACAAACGATTGATTTGTAATTTTGTTTGCATAATTTCGAATTTGAGCGAAAAAGATCGAAAAAGGGGCACTGGAAAACACCAAGATATTATCTATCTATGGTTCAGGAGTTTCAAGATTTCTAGAAACTGTACTTGATGTCGGTTGTTATAGCACAAGTAAAATGAGCAAAGTTAGTCTGAAAGTGAATGTCCGGAGGATCCTTCGTCTTCGTTTTGTAGTATTTTTTTTTCACGTGTCATCATTGGGTACTGGAAGCGAAGACTAATCTCTTTGACACTTTGGCACTGATTATCTCCCTTGGATCGAAACACGCAGTAGTCTACAGTTGTCGAGTTGTGACGTTGTTTCACAAGAGTGACGTCCCTTCGGCAGACAAAACGGTGGGGCAGTTCACTTCCAACGGCATGGACTAAAGTAAACTGATTTAAAATTTGAAGAAATACATTTTAATTCGGAATCATTTGAACTCCTTGATATAGAAGGTGAAAGTATGGATATTCTCTATAGTCAATATATAGAATATGTTCCATCGTTTGATAAGCCGACTCTTGCGATGCAACGTCACAACTCGAGAATACAGTATTAATTTGAAGCGTAACTTGAATTTTCGAATCGAACCAAAAAGGTATCTTAGACAACTGGACCACAAGGGGAACCTGTGTACCAAATTTGAGAAAGATCTATGCAGCACTTCCTGAGAAATCACGCTAAAATGTCACGAGGAAATCAAAAATGGCCGCCTGGTGGCTATATTGGATTTTCCAATCGGACCAGAAAAGGTATCTTGCACAACTAGACCCCAAGGGGAACCTGTGTACCAAATTTGAGAAAGATCCATGCAGTATTTCCTGAGAATTCACGATAACAAAGTTTCATCGGGAAATCCAAGATGGCTGCCTGGTGGCCATATTGGATTTTTCAAATCGGACCAGAAAATGTATCTTGCACAACTAGACCCCAAGGGGAACCTGTGTACCAAATTTGAGAAAGATCCATGCAGTAGTTCCTGAGAAATCGCGATAACAAAGTTTCATGGGGAAATCCAAAATGGCCGCCTTGTGGCCATATTGGATTTTCGAATCGGACCAGAAAAGGTATCTTGCACAACTAGACCCCAAGGGAAACCTGTGTACCAAATTTGAGAAAAATCCATGCAGTACTTCCTGAGAAATGACGATAACAATGTTTCATGGGGAAATCCAAGATGGCTGCCTGTTGGCCATATTCGATTTTCAAATCGGCCCAGAAGAGGTATCTTGCACAACTAGACCCCAAGGGGAACCTGTGTATCAAATTTGAGAAAGATCCATGCAGTACTTCCTGAGAATTCACGATAACAAACTTTCATTTTCAAATCGGACCAGAAAAGGTATCTTGCACAACTAGTGTACCAAATTTGAGAAAGATTCATGCAGTAGTTCCTGAGAAATCGCGATAACAAAGTTTCATGGGGAAATCCAAGATGGCCGCCTTGTGGCCATATTGGATTTTCGAATCGGACCAAAAAAGGTATCTTGCACAACTAGACCCCAAGGGGAACCTGTGTACCAAATTTGAGAGTGATCCATGAAGTAGTTCCTGTGAAATCGCGGTAACAAGAATTGTTTACGGACGGACGGACGACGGACGGACGACGGACCACGGACGAAAAGTAATTTGACAAGCAAAAGATATTAATTTCGATATTCTTTTGTCGATAACGAATGAACAACTAATTGGTGAATTCCTCTTCAAAGTCTTTGCTGAGTTGAGAAAGAAGGATGGAGATAAATACTCTCGTTCGTCGATGGTAAGCATACGTTTCGGTCTCCTGAATATTCAAGAGGTAGAATAATTTGTTATATGTAATTTCTATCTGCACTGCCCGAGCAATCCATTTCATTCTCATCTCAAAACTGGAGTAAATTTAAGCTGTCGATGTCACCCAATCAAATGAGTTCACCATGACCTAAATAGGATTTATGAATGAAGTGTGTGAAGCCAGTGGCTACATTGTATCAAAACACCCAGGGTTTGTGAAACGCTTCTGAAACTTTAAATTCTCAGTATTATTCTAGTCAGATTGGAAGCAGCTTTGTAGATTTATCCATGAACTATTCATAAAATTGTATCTATGTGTCTTATTTCCGATAACACACAGCTGCATGACAGAAAGTATTCGCCAAACAGCGTTTTTGAAAAGGAGTAATAATAGTACCATGCGCTAGTCTGGCGTCATAGCGATAATTCACTGCATTTAATAAATTCGGTATAATAAAACACTTATAAACTTGTGACGGAGTCAATATCATGAAACCGGGACCCTTAACCGGACTTGGCCAAAGCGACCTGACCTCGGCCTGCGACCTCGGTCAGGTCTGCTTTGCCAAGTCTGACCTCGGGTCCAGATTTCATGATATTGACTCCGTCACAAGTTAATAAGTGTATAATGATGTATCTCAGTCACGCTTTGATTGTGACTGTTCATAGGAACTGTGACTGTTCATAGGAACACTATGAGGGTTTTGAAGTACATGGGTTCATACGGCCCCTAGTCCCGGGAAAATCGATAAGCACATCGACATCGTATCTTCATGAGTTTGTGGGAATGTCTACTAATCCTGGCGACTAAAATGCAACCATAGAATCTACAGCAAAGCACCACACACACAGATCCGAGAACACGGTGGACTCCCGGGCGCAGCCCCAGCACCTCAGCTGCGCCTTTATTGCAGTCGCTCATGTGGAGACCCATGACGTATCCACACGGCCCAAGCGGAACAAGATACGCCAGCTCTGGAGCTGTGATGACAGATCAGCTCAAACAAATAAGTCCGACGTTAATGTTTGAGCATCGTGGACGTCTCAGCATGGGGAAAACCTGGTAAATGCAAGAATACCCCTAACACAACACCCTGCAATGCCCGACGTCGTACGGCTTTAATTTCCCACCAAATTAATAAACCTACATATAAAGCTTTGAATAATTTTCAATAATACCGGGACTATTCCGCACTGTGGAGGATCGAAATCAGTACCCTGTGTTCATCGGAATTGTTACTTGTATAAACGTGGTTAGCCCCAGAATAAATCACCCAGTGGAAAGTCCAGAAAAAGTTATTCAGTTCATGGTACAGGCGGTTGACGAATGTTTCCTGAACTTAATAAATAATTTGGTATAGCTTTATCAAACCTCATTTCATTTAGAATTCTTGGAATATACAATCATATCTAGTTCTTTATTGAAGTACTTTGCTTTCCGAATAGCCGGAATAGACTGTTTTGACTGGACGATACGATCTAAAGTATACTCCTTTTATATCCAAATGACAATAGATGGTAAAATAGTTTGTGATAACACCGGTTGTTGGACCCATCCGACTTTTAGTTTGAACTTACATAGTACATTCATATATGATCATGAGTCGTACTTGGGTTGAATTTTCCCGGCTATGGGTGCTGTATGTTCCTTGGGTGAGGTTTAAATAGATGGATAACTATCTGGGTGTAGGTTTGTTATAAGTCTGTCCGAAATACTAGACATGGTAGTACAAAAAAACGTATTGTGAATCAGTTGCATAACTGTGTATTATATTTAGTTGATGTATAATTTTACGTAATCATTTAAACGAGAATATATTTGACGTTTTTACACACATACTCAAAGTACGTTTTTGTATAAATAACCTGAAATATCCACATACTATAGGTCAATGTCTATACTGAAACATTCAATTTCTGTATTCTTTATTTACAATCTAGCTACAATTTCCTTATACATTTATTCTTTAACTCCAATTCTACGTTCAGCACACAATAAGCCTGCCATTGTATACCTGTAGTAATTATTCGTGTTCTGTAAGTAATCATATTGAGTTCTTCTTCTTTCATATACATTTGGAATTTGTGCTGTCATACGAAATAGGTCTTTCGATTATTGCCGTGGGACTTCTTTTTATGGACGACGGCTGAATATTGAATGTCGGATCTGACCCTTGCTATAGGCCAGCAGAGCTTCTAAAGTAGAAGCGTTAATGGTTGAATGAATTTTATCTGAATGTTAATGCGTCAGTCATGGTATATCTTGACGTCATTTATCTATAAATTGTGGCCTTGAACCATGATCTCATGAAAGATAGAAGTGGTTCAGCAAACTTTCTATGATGCCATCAAACAGATACTTTTCCTATCGTCGACCAATAATTACTGACAAGTAATTTATCACCAAATGAAGCTCTGGATATGACGTAATATCTACCCGAAAACTGTTGATATCATATTTGCTGCGAGCTGGATATCCGTTCGTGTACTTTCAATGTTGGACCCAGCTTCCACTTTCATCTATGCCAATTAAACAAAATGTTACAATACAAATGACCTATGTAATTTTATACTACAACTTGTTTTGATTTGATGATAATTCTGTTATACGACTTAGATATTCAAATTATGGATTGGGAAATTCTATAATAGACGTCAGTTGATTACTGAATGACGGACTGGACAAATGTATGTATTTGGTAAAAGAGCAGTTGATGTTATTCGTTTGGACGACCGGCGCATATTTCCCTCTGAAGAGAGAAAACGTACAAGATATCTGTTACAACAGTGCCATTCTCGCAGGAATCGGTTCCATTCTATTTTCTTGAATAGTAACAAGAATCACTTCATGTTTGTCGCGTTGTAGTAGCCAAGACTTCAAAGTAGCACGATAGCGCCACTGTGGCGTCTAACGACGAAAAATGATTCGTCCCTTTATCAGTCCTGCGCCAAATGTTTCCAAGACTGTTCTAAGTGTTTTCGCCTAAAAAGTGATAATCACACCAGTCAAGTTACAATTATTGATTTGCTGTTACTCTCATTGTTATCAATTGGAAACATTCGGTTCGGTAACTTTTACGTCGATCAATCAGAAAGTCCGCACAAAAAAGGGGCAAAGTAATACGAATGTGGTGTTGGCTTGGACTGATAAACATTGGGTTTAACGTGATTGGCGCTGTCAGATCACATTCGCCAGAAGAAATCTTCATAAAGTCCATTTCAGTTATCTCTCAGGCAATCAATATCATGGGAGGATGCAATCGTAAAAATATAATGGAGATAGAATTCAGAATTGACAATGAACAGTTCTTGTTAACGACTATGAGAGATAAACTTCTGACATTGACTGGGTCTTTTCCTGTAAAGAAAAATCTGTCAATATCTACACCGAAATTGATCAGTCCCGCTGAGAGAAAACAGAGTTCAGAACAAATACGTACACCCGTATCGGAGAAGTTTCAAGCTAGTTTATCATCAAGGGTATCATGTACCTTGGTATAAACATGCTATTCCAGGATGTTAACCCTACCGGGCCTTGGGTGGGGGACAATAATGCCCCCTAACGAACTTTCTGCCTTATCTCCGGAACGACAAAAAATTGAGAGCTGACACACCGCGACATTTAATTTATCATATTGGGGTCATTTTTTAGCCTATTTGCATAACTCTCGAGCCGACGATCATGGATAAATTCAAGATGGCGGCCACGTGGGGGATAGAAAAGTGATGTTTTCGTCATTTTTCTTCAAAATTTCTGCTTTTCCGTGAGAAAAAGTGGACAAAAACTATTTTATTTCACACCAGAGTAATACTTACTAATTTATAATGCAGTTTTTGCGGAGAAATTGCATAAACAGATTATGGTGACTCAGGTTTTGTGTGGCGTTTTAAACTAGTATGAACAATTATTTGAAAGCAACTGTTTATTTAAAGGTTAATATGATTTGAACTGAATCTCCATATTTGAGATTACTCAAGAAAGACGGTATTTGCAGTACTGAAATGCTTATCACGACGTTAACGTGGACAAGAGAGAAAACCATTTCCAGACGATGAGAACGGTAAAGCCCATTTAAAGCCTGATGGATTTCTCTGTGCAGACAGCGATGCACAGTGAGCAGTCTTTTCTTTGAGTTTACGGTGTCCATTAGATTAACAATGGGATGTTAATATACTCAGAGAGACCGTTCATTACTTTCCTCGAATATTAGACAAGCCTGAATATCCACTTACGTCGTTCGGTGAAGATTTGGTGGAGACATAATTACACTTTTTTCGTTCAAGTTCTTTTCTGCATCGGCAACCCTTTGTGTATTCATCGCGATGGGATTGACAGAACGTGAGCACACATTGGTAAAAGTTAACGATTGGAATCTACCTTGTGTTAAATGCCGTCATTTTCAGCTGACGACGATACAGCTCACCAATCCCCAGTGTACGTGTTGTCACAGCGACACAGCTCACCAATTACCAATATAGGAGTTGTCAGAGCATTTCCATCATAGCTCTTTAGATTTGTATCTAATACCGCTTATGCCGGTGCTAGGGGCCGTGTGGTCATATCATCCAAGTTGCCACATGAACAGGTACAATAAAAGCGTACCTGAGATACTAAGAATCTAACGATTCGTGATATGTTGTATGTGCTTTAGAATAGGTTAACCGGAAGACTATACTGTGAAGTCATGTGGCTCTGTCAGTATGTCGGCATCTCTTCCCACTTCCCTTATATGTGTTGTAATTAGATAGTGGGCACTAGAAGGCTATCGACAGCTTCCAGCGCTAAATTCATGTTAATTGAATCCTTGTACAAGTGAATCTGTTACAAGTTTGGTAAACTGATACTGACAGAGGCCAGTGGACAGATATATTACCATTCTCATGAACAAGCAATGGAAGAGAGCTGCTACATGAAGAGATCGAGCTACGGTAGATGGAGCGAAATGCAATATGTAGGTCATTGTTTTGCACAATGTTCGAAGGTCATCGCTTTTGTCAGATTTCAGTATATGCCGAGACGTATCTTCGGATAACCACTGATTTCCAACAATAATTCATATTCAGAGCGTAATATCATAAAGATAATTAAAATAAAGATACTTCAAAGACAGGGAAGAGTTTCGAAAGAAATATTTTATATTTACCTTTTCTGATTGTTGGACGAAAAATATTTCCCCCGTATCTCGCGAGTTACAAGTGATCAATGATATTAGTCGACGCTGCAAAGTGTTACTATCGAAGATACGTCGCTAAATATAGATGGATTGTTTCACTAATAATAGGCGATCACTATAATGCGGTTATCGAACTAATTCAATTCGCTTGTTGCACTTATTGAGTTAACAACTAAATCGCCAAGAACGTTGTTTCGATCGAGGCATTCGATGCGTTTGTTATAATGGTTTCAACAGTCACTGTCATCACAACAGGTGATGTTAACTTCAGCCAAAAAAAAACACAGGTTTTTCATCCAATTCATTTAAAAAATTAACTTTAAAGTCGGCAATTCAAGTCAATGTTTGTCGTAAACAGAAAATTGGACCAAATGTGACCAACAGTTCAAGGCAATTCTTGGATCTGCAAGTGCGCCAGCGGTTGTCTGATGATTCCTGAATTTTGATACAAAGGCCATTCTTTCGAGTAAGGTTTGAAGTTTTATGCTATACGTTGAAATGATATACTGGGCTTTTCTGACGACATTCCAAGAGTTCATTAAGTCGCCTCTGATATCAGTTAGAACAAATCCCTATTTCTGTATGCAAGTCATATGCAAGATTCGATATATTTTTCATACGCGAAGCCCAATGCCATTTACTATAACAAATATCATTTACTAAATAACCTTTTTTATCCGTATCCCCCGCTCAATCAATCCACAAATAAATATTTCTAGATGAAGTCCTATAACATATTCTTGACAGTCTTCTGTCAATATTAAGAAAACGTTTACCATCACAAAGATGAAATTAAACCGAATAAATACAACGTAAAATCCAGATACACTGGTTTGGATTGTGTTCAGCCGAGCAGGAAATGGAATAAATGGCTGATATAATCACACACGTGTCCGTTCCCGCGATATGATCGAAACAGTATTTTACTCGCATGAAAACTGCATTCAGAAATTGTCCTTCTTCGCGATAACTTATAACACACCTATCAGGTAAGAAAATAGCAATCAATATTTATACTGTTGACTGTGGTGATGAAGGATCCGTGCTAACATACAGTGATAGATTCGATCGATACGGGACAGACGAAGGTATGGAATCAGCCATCAGTCTGACAGTCGATGGCTCATTCTTAGCATTCAATTTTGTCATTTTACGGCGGTTCATGCTTGTGTAGCAGTTCTTCGCGATCCAAAAGGAGAATGGTGTATATGCGACAAATACATATGCATCGAGCTCAGATGGGGATATACGACATTTGAATCTCATATTGATGAAGCATCTGTAATCTCCGTTAAATCAACCAATCCAAGATACGTTTCGTCCCCGAGGCTTGCCCTCTGTACAAATCATTGTGATTGTAGTTTTGTGACTTTCAAACTTGGTGGAGATTGGTGCGCTTGGCCGGCATCGGACCTCCTAGGTATTGTTCTGAATACTATCGTTACTATCTGGCGGTGACATAGATTATCATTTTCCAGATAAAAACAGATGACTTGATAGGGCTATTACATCATGGCTCTGAAATATTTGTATCAAATACAGCTCAAGACGACGCTAGGGACCGTGTGGTCATGTCAATTCAATATATCCTCATGAACAGCTACAATAAAAGCGTGGCTGGGATACAAATCATCACAGGGATCCATTTTGCAGTCAGTATATTTAATAATATTGCAGCTTCTAAAATGGAAATATCGAGGTCAAATGTGGAATTACATCACATATAAGGGAAGTGGGAAGAGGTGCCGACATACTGACAGAGCCATATGACTTCACGGTATAGTCTCCTGGTTAACCTATTCTAAAGCACATACCAAGAATCTAACGATTCGTGATATGTGTTGTATCTCAGGTACGCTTTTATTGTACCTGTTCATGTGGCAACTTGAATGATATGACCACGGCCCCTAGCACCGGCATAAGCGGTATTAGATACAAATCTAGAGAGCTATGATGGAAATGCTCTGACAACTCGTACATTGGTAATTGGTGAGCTGTTTCGCTGTGACCACTCGTACACTGGGGATTGGTGAGCTGTATCGTCGTCAGATGAAAATGAGGGCATTTAACACAAAAGACTAGTCTGTAAGGCCCGATGTCGACCCAGCATCAACTTCCCACAAATGCCAACACCAACATATATCAAAGACCAAAAGGTCTGTACAGGGGGCGGGCCTCGGGGACGAAACGTCCACCAGCAGAATCTCGCCATAACGAGGTTGCCATCAAAGTGATAGTAAACCCTCAGACGAAGTGAAGGTCAAATGAAAGACAAGATTCAACTGTATCCAAATATATTTTTACATCATTTATGTGATTTTTTTCTAACTGGGTAAACATTACATTACCCCGGGGTGGGGGGGGGGGGTGAAAATTTCCCCCTAATTAAAATCCAAGATGGTCGTCACTGAGACGTCATCTTCAAAAATGTCCTTTTTTTACCGATTTTTCGATTTTTTATTTAAGCGTTTTCCGATCGCAAAAAAATGCATAATAAATTAGTAAATAATAATCTGATACGAAATAAAATATGTTTTACCCACTTTTTCATGCAGAAGAGCAAAAATTTTAAGAAATCTGACGAAAACGTACCACATGGCCGCCATTTCAAATTTACCCATGATCATCTGCTCGAGGAAACACAACCGTTACACGAATGACGCGCACCAAACCGGACTTTTAATTTGCACTTACATAATATATTAATATGAACATGAATCGTCGTTGGGTTGAATTTTCCCGGCTATGGCTGCTATATGTTCTTTTGGTGAGTTTTAAATAGATGGATATCTATCTGGGTGTAGGATTGTTATGACTGACCCCCACCCCTTAAAAGTCGTTTCCACAATGTAAAATAAATCTTTGTTCTGTATTTTTTTTTAATGTTGACCGCTTCTGGTAAGTAACAATATTGTGTTTTTTTATTATTATTTTTCTTTCATACACATTTGGAATTCGTGATAACTGTCATACGAAACAGGTCTTTCGATTATTGACGTATGAATTCCTTTTTATGGACGACGGCTGAATATTGAATGTCGGATCTGACGATGCCACCAAACAGATACTTTCCCTATCGTCAATCGGTTATTACTGACAAGTAATTTGTCACCAAATGAAGCTCCGGATATGGCGTAATATCTACCCGAAAACTGTTCATATTCATATTTTTTACGAGCTGAATATCCGTTAGTGTACTTTCAATGTGGGTCCCAACTTCCAGTTTCACCTATACCAATTAAACAGAATGTTACAATACAAATGGCCTATGTAATTTTATGCTACAACTTGTTTTGATTTGTGATAATTCTGTTTAATACACGACTTAGATATTCAAGTTATGAATTCGGAAATTTTATAATAGACGTCAGTTGATTACTGAATGACGGACTAGACGAATGTATGTATTTGGTAAAAGGACAGTCGATATTAATGGTGGACGACCGGTGCATTTTTCTCTCTGAACAGGGGAAACGTACAAGACATCTGTTACAATATTGTCATTCTTGCAGGAATTGGTTCCATTCTATATTCAAGAATCACTTCATGTTTGTCGCATTGTACACAGAAAAAAAATTCTTCAAAAATTTAAGGAATATTTCCCGACTATTACACCAGCGGAATATTCCTCAACATAACTAAGGAATATTCCTAACCATGTTAAGGAATTTCCTCAACAGGCTACGGAATATTTCGTATTGAATTTTAGGGAATATTCCGCTGGTGTAATAGTCGGGGAATATTCCTTCAATTTTAAGGAAATTTTTTTTTCAGTGTAGTAGCCAAGATTGCAAAGTAGCACGATAGCGCTACTGTGCCGTCTAACGACGACAAAATGATTCTTTTCTTTATCAGTCCTGTGCCAAATGTTTCCAAGACTGTCCTAAGTGTTTGCGCCCAAAAAGTGATAACCACACCAGTCAAGTTACAAATATTGATTTGCTGTTACTGACATTGTTATCAATTGGAAACATTCGGTTTGGTAACTTTTACGTCGATCAATCAGAAAGTCCGCACAAAAAAGGGGCACAGTAATACGAATGTGGTGTTGGCTTGGACTGATAAACATTGGGTTTAACGTGTTTGGCGCTGTCAGATCACATTCGCCAGAAGAAATATTCATACAGCCCATTTCAGTTATCTCTCACGGTTCTACAGACAATCAATATCATGTGAAGATGCAATCGTGAAAACATAATGGAGATAAAATTCAGAATTGACAAGGAACAGTTCTTGTTAACGGCTATGAGAGATCTGAGATTGACGTTTTACATCACTGGGCCTTTTCTTGTAAAGAAAAATCTGTCGATATCTACACCGAAATTGATCAGTGCCGCTGAGTTCAGAACAATACGTACACCCGTATCGGATAAGTTACAAGCTAGTCTATCATAAAGAGTATCATGTAGCTTGGTATAAACATGCTATTCTAGGATGTTAACCCTACCGGGCCTTGGGTGGGGATGGGGGGAAATAATGGCCCCCTAACGAATTTTTGCCATATCTCCGGAACGACAAAAAATTCGTGGCTTTTAATTTATCATATTGGGGTCATATTTGCATAAACCTCGAGCCGATGATCATGGATAAATTCAAGATGGCGGCCACGTGGGGGATAGAAAAATGGTGTTTTCGTCATTTTTCTTCAAAATGTCTGCTTTTCCGCGAGGAAAAGTGGACAAAAACTATTTTATTTCACATCAGATTAATATTTACTAATTTATAATGCAGTTTTTGTGGAGAAATTGCATGAATAAATTATGGTGGCTTAGGTTTGAAGTGGCGTTTTAAACTAGTATGAGCAATTATTTGAAAGCAAAGGTTTAATTAGAGGTTAATATGATTTGAACTGAATCTCCATATTTGAGATTACTCAAGAAAGACATTATTTGCAGTACTGAAATGCTCATTCTGACGTTAATGGACAAGAGAGAAAACCATTTTCAGACGTTGTGAAGAGTAAAACTTACAGCCTGATGGATTTCTCTGTGGATACAGCAATCTCTTCTTTCAGTGTCGATTAGATTAACAATGGGAAGTATTAGACGTCGTTCGGTAAAGATTTGGTGGAGACATAATTACACATTTTTCGTTCAGGTTCTTTACTGCATCAGCAGTCCTTGTGTGTTTTCGTCGCGATGGGATTGAGAAAACGTGAGCTCATATTGGTGAAAGGTAATGGTTGGAATCTATCTCAGATACTGGGCACTAGAAAGGCTATAGGCAGCTTCCAGCGCTAAATTCATGTAAATTGAGTCCTTTAACAAGTGGATCTGTTACACGTTTGGTGAACTGATGCTGAAAGTGGTCCGTTAACAGATATATCACAAATTGCTTCTACAGGCAATGGATAACTAGTACCTAGTATTTGAGCCAAGTTAAA
>JAVTVY010010201.1:0-47024 GCA_036873755.1 Hanleya hanleyi
ACGTGCGCTTTGGGGTCAGGCGTACACCAACACCTAAGTCCGCTATCGATGAGGTCCACTCGTTTGGGGTACAACAATAGGGTGCAGCCAGGTGTAAGCCTCCGGGTAGCCACAGTCCCTTCTTTCACCTCGGGGTGTAGTAAGTCATCCACCTCGGGGAGTACATCTTTCAGTGTCATCCATAAGGGTGGACATAGTGTGATATAGGTACCTCTACTCTGTTCCAACCGGGGAAAAAGGGAATCCTCTCCAGCAGTGCGTATGTGCACACCGACTTCCACGTGCATGAAATCCCTTTCGGGTTCTTTTCCCTGTAACAATCGTGTCAATAACAAAATCTTCACCGTCTGCGTTGCGTCTTGGACCAGCTCCAGAAGATCGTCATTGACGATGAGGTAGACGTGGGACGTCAGTTGGAATAACGCAAGCTCTGTTCCGCTCGCTGCCATGGTGAGGAATGAAAACCGAACGGTTAGAGAGGTGGCTTTATAGTGTACCTGTTGGGTAGGGTTTTATACACCGTATGAGTCATAGGCACTTGTTATACTCGCTTGCGCCATAAGGTCAATAAGGTTAGAAATGCGCTTTTTCTACTACGCCCTGTGACGGTCCGTGATTGTTCGGTAGTGAAATGTTATTTTGTATAGGATTTCATTTAACATGAGATTTCACTACAGGCGAAAGCATTCTAGTACCCGGATGGAGGCGCAGACGTGAGCGAAATTCTAGTACCCGTCCATTGGTTCTTTTTATCGATCGCTCATTGGCTCTTTTTCTCGACCGCTGATTGGTCCAAATGGAACTGCCCATCCTTCCCAGGTTAATTTACAATCCCCTTTTTGGGTTCAAGCTCTGTATATCGATGCCGCAACATTGTTGCCGAACCTTGCCGAAAGGGAGACCTTGGACCTTTTGACCCGACATTCACCCGCGCACTGCCGGTGATGACGCGCGCGCGCGCGTGCGGCCGGAGAACCCGCGCGCGCGCGCGCGCTGCGGCCGGGGCGGGCCGGGCCGGCCGGGAAAAACCCCACAGACAGGTCAGTACATGCATTCCTATCATGTTCCCAGGTCACACCCCATTCACACAGACCCTCATGCATACCCGGATGCAGGCGCAGACGGGAAACCCCCACAGACAGGTCGGTACATGTCCTATCATGTTCCAAGGTCACGCCCCATTCACCCAAACCGAAAGTGACGTCATACCCCTAATTTTACATGCACCCACCCATGACTGGATGCCCCTTCACGAATACTTCACTTTGATACCTCACTCGACTCCATCGGACCATTAGTGGCCCACCCAGACCGCAAAAACGTCTATTTCCACACCCGTTTCCCACAATTCCCTGTCTGCGCATGCGCAGAATGTGGACAACGGCCGAGACACTACTCCAGGCGGTTGCTCCCTCACATAGGCTTCACATGGATACCTCACTCGACTCCATCGACCCAAAAGTAGCTCGCATAGGCCCCAGAACGTCTATTTCCATACACTTTCTCTACTGCGCATGCGCAGAATGACGTCAGTTCCACGTCACACCCAGCCCGTTGGAGACTCCCTCACGTATGCTTTACATTGATACCTCACTCGATCCAATCGGCCCACTAGTGGCCCACCTAAACCCCAACACGTCTATTTCTATACTACGGCCAGACTGCGCATGCGCAGACTATGGACAACGAACGACACACTAGCCCAGGTGGATGCTCCCTCACGACAGCTTCAAAATAAGACGTCATACGACACCATAGGATCATTAGGGGCTCATCTAAACCCTAAAACGTCTATTTCCACACCCTTTTCCCAGAATTCCCTGTCTGCGCATGCGCAGAATGTGGACAACGGCCGAGACACTAGTCCAATCGGATGCCCCCCTCATCTATGCTTCACATTGATACCTCACTCAACTCCATTGGCTCATTAGTGGCTCACCCAGATCCCAAAACGTCTATTTTCATACCCTTTGTCTATTGCGCATGCGCAGAATGACGATATTCCGACCCCACATGCACCCAGTCGGATGCCCCCTCACATAGGCTTCACATTGATACCTCACTCGACCCCATCGGTCCATTAGTGGCCGCCCTAGACCCCAAAACGTCTATTTCCATACCCTTTGTCTACCGCGCATGCGCAGAATGACGATATTTCAACCTCATACCCAGTCTATCAGATGCGCCTTCACGAATGCTTCGCATTGATACCTCATATGAATCCATCGACCCACTAGTGGCCCACCTAGACCCCAACACGTCTATTTCCATACACTTTGTCCACCGCGCATGCGCAGAATGACGATATTTCAACCCCACACCTAGCCCATCAGATGCCCCTTCACGAATGCTTCACATTGATACCTCATACGACCCAATCGGACCATGCAGCGTATTTGAAGTCTGGGGACTACTTTTTCTTCGCAGAAGCTTTTTTCCGCGACCGCATCACCGCCAGACCGCGGAAGAATACAAAGGTTAAAGGTTGCCGGAACTATAGTGACCTTGCGCTGGTGGCGCCCCCTGGATTGGAACTCTCCTGTGTTGGAGGTAGCTTTCGGTCTCTTTGGGGAGATGACGGGGAGTTCCCTATACCTTTAACCTGAAAAAAAGGGGACCAAGAGTTACCTCCCTGGAAAACAGACCTCGTTCCGTGTTCTATATACTACTTATGCATCTATTATCTATGAATATCTTCACATTTTCTTGTCTTGTAATAAATTTAAATTATGAAAGTTATTCCTAAAATATATAGTTTACACACAGGATCAATTCATGTTGCATCAATCAGCAAACAACTTGCGCAGAAAGTAAGCGATTTTGCTTTAGAGCAATCTTTAGAGCAGAACTTTTCCCAGTCCTCCAGAATAAACGGTCAGCAGAAATAGGCACAGAAATACGAGATGAATGACTGCTTCCTCGTCAATAAACACAGTTTATCATGGACACGAGGATAGAATGGCAAAGTCTGTGAAATATTTACGCCAAGCTTGTGTTACCGGTACCATGCGTTATTTCATATGCGGATAGCTAGAACCCCTCCGTACGAAATTGTTTGAAAAGTTTAGCAATGTTTTTTTAAAGTTTTGGTCATGCTAAATTTCATGTGCAGAAACAAGGATTAACAAAGATACACTTCAAATAACAACAGAAATATCATTTTTTCAGGTACCTTTAGTTTCAAGATCGTAAGCTAAATTCTAATTTAATTTTACAAGAATAATATCCATAAAATATTAATAAATGAAAAAAGTGCTTCTGTAAACAACTTAAATTTACTGCAATTATTATTCCGATGAGTCAAATTATCTATCCAGTAGCTGACATTGATTTCAGTATTTCAGTATGGACTAGTGCTTTCTTTCTTATGGGCCCTCCTGGTCTAGCACATGCAAATGAGTTAGATACAGGATGTAGATTTATTTACTTCAACATAAGAAGAGCTCCAACCATTTGATGTTTTGAAGGAGTTCTGGGCCATGTTTCATTATATTGAACATTAATTCATCGTTTCTTGCTTTTGTTTAGTTTACCTTTGCCATAGGCGTATATCTTTGTAGTTTTTCATTATTTTTGGCAGTTTATTTCAATCCTCCATCTTGGAATGTCAATTGTCTGTTCACTTTTTCAGGTCAGTTTTTATTTTAGCTTTATTCTAGTACTGGGGCTTCAGGGTGGACTTTTAGCGAAGTACCGCTACAGGATATGTAGCACATTAGCACAAATTCCCGAGTCCAGGCAGATTTTAGTCAGTCCATCCGAATCCTTTCGTCTGCAAAATAAGGAGAACCGTTGACGTTAGAACCTTGATTTTTGGCATGAACGTGCATCAGGGCATTGTTACCAGCAAGTTCTGAGCTGAACGAATTATAATTATTTTTTTAATTATTTATTGATGGCTCAGCGAGTGCACCGTCATGCCCATCGGGAACCCTTGGCTATATGTTTCACTGTGACTTTTGAAGGTTCCCTGATACGGCATAAGTAGTATATAGAACACGGTAACCCGCACATTGACCTGGCGTAAGAATCTGGCGTCGAGGTCAAGTGCATTATAGTACGGGCGAAAACCGGCAAAAGAGTGCGCCGTCTCAAAAAGGACGCCGTCTCATGTGGAGGTCATGTGGAGGTCACATGGTGGGCAAGGGCATGTATTCCTCCGCGGTGATGCGGCCTGGTGGTTATGCGGTCGCGGAAAAAAGATTCCGCGGAGAGAAAGTAGTCCCCAGACTTCGAATATGCTGCATGGTCCGACTGGTTCGAGTGAGGTATCAAAGTGAAGCATTCGTGAAGGGGCATCCAGTCATGGGTGGGTGTATGTCAAATTAGGATTTTCCCCCGAAACTATAAAAAGCGGAACACGCACTTTATCCCTAAAATACGGGAAAACCCCTATCAACTCTAGCCAAAAGGGCTAATATCGGTCCCCGGGCTTATCAGGGTCCGCCTGTCAAGTCAATGGGGTGGGTGCATGTAAAATTAGGATTTTTTTTCCGAAACTATAAAAAGCGGAACACGGAATTTACCCCTACAATAGGGGTCTGTATTATACAATATACAGGCCTGTATGGGGTATGGGGATGGTCATTTTTGAACATGATTGGACATGTACTGACCTGTCTGTGGGGATTTTCCCGCCAGAATTTCGCTGACGTCTGCTTGGTCTGGGGGTTGTCACGTGCCTAACACCTGCCTCCCCAAATTGCAACATTATTGCACGTTCGCTACAATGTTGCGGCATCGTGAACACCTGGTCTGGTGCCTACGTGTCTGCTTGAGTGAGTTCACGTGCCGAACACCTGGCTCCCCGAATTGCAACAATGTTGCACGTTCGCTACAATGTTGCGGCGACCGTGGACACCTGGTCTGGCGTCTGCGTGAGTGAGCTCACGTGCCGAACACCTGGCTCCCCGAGATCAACGCATGTCCAGACTTGTTCTGGGTTGTACAGTTCTGCCATGCAGAGGACGCGTACTAGGAATGCATATTAAATCTATAGACAAAGTGTATGAAAATAGACGTTTTGGGGTCTAGGTGGGCCACTAGTGGGTCGATGGAGTCGTATGAGGTATCAATGTGAAGCATTCGTGAAGGCTGTGGGGTTGAAATATCGTCATTCTGCGCATGCGCGGTAGACAAATGGTATGGAAATAGTCGTTTTTGGGTCTAGGTGGGCCACTAAATGTCCAGTGGGGTTGAGTGAGGCATCAATGTGAAGCATATGTGAGGGGGCATCCGATGGGGTGGGTGTGGGGTTGAAATATCGTCATTCTGCGCATGCGCGGTAGACCAAGGGTATGGAAATATACGTTTTTGGGTCTAGGTGGGCCACTAGTGGGCCGATTGGATCGAGTGAGGTAACAATGTGAAGCATTCGTGAGGGAGCATCCACCTGGACTAGTGTGTCGTTCGTCGTCAACATTCTGCGCATGCGCAGACAGGGAATTGTGGGAAAAGAGTATGGACATAGAAGTCTTGGGGTCTAGGTGAGCCCCTAATGGGCCGATGGTGTCGTATGAGGTATCAATGTGAAGCATATGTGAGGAAGCAACCGCCTGGTGTAGTGTGTCGTCCGTTTTCGACATTCTGCGCATGCGCAGACAGGGAATTGTGGGAAAAGGGTGTGGAAATAGACGTTTTGTGGTCTAGGTGGGCCACTAATGGTCCGACGGAGTCGAGTGAGGTATCAATGTAAAGCATATGTGAGGGGGCATCCGACGGGGTTGATGTGGGGTAGGAATATCGTCATTCTGCGCATGCGCAATAGACAAAGTGTATGGAAATAGACGTTTTTGGGATCTAGGTGAGCCACTAATGAGCCGGTGGAGTTGTATGAGGTATCAATGTGAAGCATATGTGAGGGGGCATCCGATTGGACTAGTGTTTCGTCCGTTTTTCCGTTTTTCCGACCCAAAATCTGACCCAAGGTCTTGTCGTCAGAATTCGACTGTTGAATTAGGGCGACATCATCATCATCGGCCCTCGTGCGGTGGGTGGGAGTTCCCGCTGTCTCGATACTGTTACCCACGGGCTCCTCTACCTGCAAACGTGGCTGCGGATCAGGGTGTTGTGTACGTTGGTGTCGCAGCAACAGACTGGGTAGTTTGAAAAGCCGACCACATGCCCCGCATAGATGCTTGGGTGCCCTATGCACTGTCCGTTCGTGACACCGTAGACTGTCCAGGCGAATAAATAGTTTCCCACGCCTCGTGCAGCTATACCGAGTGGTTCCGTCATGCTTGGTGGCCTCATGGCGGCACAAGTCGTGCAGACGAGTAAACGATTTGAAGGACGTAGTACAAGTGAACATCTTGGTGATTGACAGAGTGACTGATGAAATAGCCAAGACGCTTCCCTTTTATAGCACGCTAGGTGGTGATCTATTTCAAGTACCTCCAAGTCGAGAACCGAGATGTACTGGTGTACGACTGGGCCACATTGCGTACGTGTGTGTGTTTTGTGTTTGAGTCCAACCGTGCACCATGTCGAATTACGTTCTCTCCGAAAACTTACTCTCATCGCATCAATATGCTCAGACCCATTCAATATTAACACAACCAAGAGACATCAACAACAACAGGCACATTGCGTAATAATCGGACCATGCAGCGTATTTGAAGTCTGGGGACTACTTTTTCTCCGCGGAATCTTTTTTCGGCGACCGCATCACTGCGGAGGAATACATGCCCTTGCCCACCATGTGACCTCCACATGAGACGGCGTCCTTTTTGAGACGGCGCACTCTTTTGCCGGTTTTCGCCGTACTATAATGCACTTGACCTCGACGCCAGATTCTTACGCCAGGTCAATGTGCGGGTTACCGTGTTCTATATACTACTGGCATATCACGACACACCGGTTCTCGTAAAATCACCGAAGTTAAGCGACTTTGAGCCCGGTCAATACTTGGATGGGTGACCTCGTGCTGTACTGCTGGGCTGATAAGTTTACAGGGTAATAGGAACTGAGGGAGATAATAGTTGCTACGCTAATGACGCACCAGCGGTGACATCTGGGAAAGTTAACAGTACCCACTGTCAATTAGACACTGCTATATAAATTCTCTCACGGTAGCACATAGGGCCCCCAAATCATCTCTCGAGGACACACTTAAATCATGTCAAACCCTACGTCGTAGGTCCTGTGGCGTTAGTCACACTGCCATGTGAAAGGTCATTAGCACAAATTCCAGAGTCCTGGCAGATTGTCGACATCAATTGTGCCAAAAGATTTGCCGTCTAAGTACTACAACTCTTGGCTGTTTCATTCCGATCTCATCTGCAGCCTGGATGGCATGTGAGATTGAGATATCGTTCTACCGTACAAAATATAATATGAAGCACCTTCACCACAAGTAACCAAAACTGATTGATATTAACTTACATTGTATGAAAATCATGTATTCTTCAGACATATTATGAGGTGATATTATGTGAAAAACAAATTTTGTAGTTTATATTTCAATATGATATAATCTTTCGAGTTTGAGTTAATGGCAAAACATAATTAAATACAGATAAGTTGCTAAGAGAGGATGCATTGTCAAATTCTATAAGTTGGGGTATATTATGTATATTATATACTGGACAATATACTGGGGTACATTATGTTCCTACGAAGTAGGCTCTCATTTGCAAATTGTCCGGTAATGAGTCAGTCATAATGGTTGATCCCAAAAATTTCTGATTAATAGTTACTGGCAACTGGTACACGATCAGCTCAAATGTTCACTGTCAAGGTAGAAGGTGATGGATTGATATCTTAACGATCGTCATTGTCCTTGTGCCTTCACGGAAAATATGGATGCATCATCTAGCTACATTGTTTGTTACAATACTCATACAGTGTTACATATAGGCAAGGTATATTTGTGAGAGAGAGTCGAAACATTTCAAACGCGATTATGAATTGTATGTGGAAGAAATTAATATGAGAAAACGATCAAACGATAAACATTACATATTTGTCCCCCGCCGCAACGCGGCCGGGGAACTTTAAAATGGTTCGTGCTTCTATGTGTCCGTGCATGTCCGTGGATCTCCGTGCATGTCTGTTCGAATGATTACTTCGTAACGCTTTGTTGGATTCTTCCGAAATTCGGCATACGTATTCCTTGCGACAAGACGCCAGTCGGTATCACATTTCAGCCACATCTGCCTGAAGGTGGCGCCACTGCGTCAAAATGGATCCTGCTTCTTTGTGTCCGTGGATGTCAGTTCAAGCGATAACTTCCAAACGCTTTCTTGGATTCTCCCGAAATTCGGCATACGCATTCCTTGTGAGAAGACGCGGTTGCGTACTGGATTTCAGTAGCATTTGCCTGAAGGTGGCGCCACTGAGTTTCGCTTCTTTGTGTCTGTTCCAGTTAAAATGGGTCTTGCTCTCTTTGTGTCTGTGGATGTCTGTTCAAATTCTTCACAGGCGATAACTTCCAAAAGCTTTGTCGGATTCCGTCGAAATTTAGCATATACACTCTTTGTGACCAGACATGGGTTGGTATTGCATTTCAGCAAGATCCACCGGAAGGTGGCGCCACTGGGTCTTGTTCCAATCTTCTGTGCATGTCCGTGGTTCCCATTCAAATTCTTCACAAGCGATAACTTCCAAATGCTTTGTCTAATAATTAGGCATCCTTAAATGCGTTTGTTATTTTTTCTTCTTTCTTCCGCTTCTCGCTGTTAGTTTTGAATTTAACGGCGCTTTAAATGAAGGACACCATTTTGCTGTCCCGTCCTACTATTCCACATCATATGATTTACACTAAAGCTTTTGCAGAAACCATATTTTATTTCAGAAGTATAATATGAAACAACTGGCGGGGGAATCCACGCTGTACCGAACCTGTGTTAGTTTTGAATTTCGTGTGACCTTAAATGAAGGACAACATTTCCTTCAGTTTTGCTATCAAATAATCGTAATCCACATCATATGATTTACCCTAAAGCTTTTGCACGAACCAGATTTTATTTCAGATGTATAACATGAAATACCAAACCGTTTTTTTTGGTTTTTTGAATTTCGTGTCATCTTAAATGAAGGACAACATTTCCTTCAAGTTTGCTATCAAATAATTGTATCTCATATCATATGATTTACCCTAAAGCTTCTGCAGGAACCATTTGTGTCCTTCAATTTTGCTATGAAATCATTCTATTCCACATCATATGATTTACCCTAAAGCTTTTGCATAAACCTTATTTTATTTCAGAAGTATAATATGAAATAACTGACTGGCCCTGCAGTACCAAACCCCTGTTTTTTTTAATTTCGTGTCATCTTAAATGAAGGACAGCATTTCCTTCAGTTTTGCTATCAAATAAGGATTACATCATATGATTTACCCTAAAGCTTTTGCTCGAACCATATTTTATTTCAGATGTATAACGTGAAATACCGAACCGTTTTTTGGTTTTTTGAATTTCGTGTCATCTTAAATGAAGGACAACATTTCCTTCACTTTTGCTATCAAATAATTGTATCTCACATCATATGATTTAGCCTAAAGCTTCTGCAGGAACCATTTGTGTCCACATGTGTAACTTACTATATTAATTACAACTGAGTTCCTAAAGTTTGGGTGCACATTGTGCATATGATCAATTTCCACCTTGTGGTCTTTCGGACTGACAGATGATGGCATGCAATTGACAGTGTGGTTTCATGTACAGGGAGCTTTCTATGGCTTTCATGTCAGCGCACCTAACACTACCCTCAAGGAGAGCATGTCCCCATCCCCAGGGCGCCGAGCCGCACCCTCTATCTCCCAAACTAGCCCTCGCCCGACCCTCATATATTGTGTTTGAGCATATATATCTCCAATATATCTTGGCGGAAGCTGAAATTTGTGTGTTGTCTGCAATATTTGGATAATTGCAACCCCAAAAGATTTCAATTTATCAGGCACAGACCCATGTTTTTGTATTTGGTAAATATGTCCCTTGTCTACAGATCTTGCTTGGAATTGTTTTTCGTGCCAATCCGCTTCTGGGTGGCGCCACCTCGGGCCAAGTTAAAATTGCATCTCCAGACAATGACTTTTGAAAACCTTAAGGATTCTTTCCAAATTTGTTGTGGTGGTACCTGGCCTAAGATCTGGCTTGAGAATGTTTTTCATGTTGATAGGGGGACCACCTGAAAGCTAAGTTAAGTGTTTCCAGACAATAACTTTTGAAAACCTGAACCGATTCATTCCAAATTTGGTGTAGATACCTCGATCGCCTCAATTTCTCGTTTGGCATTGTTTTCATGCCGATCCACATATAGGTGGTGCCACCTGGGGACAAATTTAAAATTATGTTTCCGGACAATAACTTTTTACCCCTCAGCCCATAGGGCTGGGGGTCTTGTCGTTGCCATGTACGTATGTTCGGGCACTGAGTTATGGCTCTTTGTTCCTGAAATCTCCGTGAATTGGGACTTGTCCGGGCTGGATCTTGGTTAATATTGTATGGACAATTATGAAATTTGCAGGGTATGTGGGCAGTGCCCTGTAGTTGTGCAGCGTGAAGTTTCTCCACGTTTCGCGTATATTTTCAAGAGGTATGGCCCTTTGTCCATGAAACCTTAGTGAATGGGATATACTTTTTTGTCCAGGCTGGATCTCAGTCCATAACCGATTTGGACCGGGAAAATGGCTATAAAATTGCCCCCAAAAGAGTGAATTGGGTGCAAAATTCAAAGTTCACGATCGCTTCATAATTTCACCACAATATACTCCCAAGGAATGTAGGTCTCATAACCAGATCACATTTTTGGATTTGGCGAATTCCCGGCGACCATCTTGCATCAAAACATTGTATTATTACTTGTTGGTCGATACTTGGAATATGTATTATGCGAGGCATTCCGAAAAAAGTTTCTGAAACAGTGTTTTATTTCAGAAGTACAAGAGGGAATAACCGGCGCGGGGTAACCCAACCAAGATGGTAAATCAGGGGAATACCATCTAGACGTAACGATATGAAAACTTCGTGCGAAATGTTGGCCGATATTCTACGAAATCCCATAATAAGCCAATCACGACCATTTCAACCTTTTCGCTCTGACAATGATTGACGTTTACTTCAAGGAGATTAATATCTTTGCACGGCACAATCTTTTGATATTTTCTACCCCTAACAAAGCCAGACTTTTCGGCGGGAGTAAACTCTTTGATGTTTACGGGCCCTGTCTGGAAATGATGCCATATTTGGAAACTATTTTAGAATAATGTTTATATATTAGACCACGAGCTACCGTGTGTAATTACTGTGGGCGTGATTTTGAAATAGTTACAACCAGCTATCCATCTGATTGGCTAACAATAGTAGTTTCAACTCGCACAGGATTTGTATAGGGCTGAATTCAGATATAATATTCTGTGATATTTTATCGGAGTTTACTGAGATTGCATCGGAGCCCTGTTAGGTTTGAATTTCGCGTCACCTTAAATGAAGAAGAACATTTTTCTTTAATTTTGCTACATCGATTTATCCGAAAGCTTTTGCACAAACGATGTTTTATTTCAGAAGTATAATATGAAATAACTGGCAGGGGAATCCCTGCAGTATCGAACCCCTGTTAGTTTGAATTTCGCGTCGCCTTAAATGAAGGACAACATTTTCTTCAATTTTGCTGTTAAATCATTGTATTCTACATCATATGATTTATCCTAAAACTTTCGCATGAACCATATTTGTGTCCACACATTCAACTGGTACAACATAATGCTTCAATTTTTGTCACCAAACATGTGACTGTACCTTGGAAATTATTTAAAACGACTGATTAGGAGAGCCCATTTTAGCCTGACTCTGTGCAATTTTGAACCAGTTTGCATACCTGGGGATTTTTGCTGGTTTCAATCCCAAACTCCCAGTTCCTTTTCGTGATTCATTATTGAGGGTCCAATTTTTTTAGTGAATTTAGGCACAAAGAGCCTGTGATCAATCACAAAACAGAGGTTTATTAACATGAAATTCAATACCCAGCTATGCAATGGAATCGATATTGAGGCTTCCAGGAGCTTTTTCTAGGAGTATTTCCCTCAGAAATCCTTTCAAATTGAACAACAACAACAGTTTAGTTTGTTGTTTCATTTGAGTTTTGGCTCTAGATGCAGCCCTAATCCTACTTGACAAAAAAAAAACAGGCTGAGGGGTCCACGCACCTTTTAGGTGCTTGCCTGCATTTCATGTTAATACTTGAATGAATTCTTTCCAAGTTTGGTATACATGTACCTTACCTGAAGGTTTCACTTGGTATTGTTTTTCTGGTCGATCTGCTCATAGGTGGCGCCACCTGTAGGCCAAGTTAACATTTTCTATTTCCAATGTCAAGGGATCTTGCCTCAAGATCTCGGTTGGGATTATTTTGTATGCCTATCTGCCTACACGTGACGCTACCTGCGGGACAAGTTAAAATTGCATTTCCGGACAGTAACGGTTGAACCTTAATGGATTCTTTTAAATTTAGTATGTGGGTACCTACCCTCAAGGCATCTTATGGGGCCATGTTAATGATTTTTTTTCTAAGTTTTACGTTTTTACTTTCTTCACAAATAATGAATGTTTCCTTTACTAAGGCACCGTTTCCAATTATCGTTCGCGAATGAATCGTTTATTTCGTCAAATTTTCTCGAAGTCGCGATTTTCCAAGGCGGGAGGGAATGGGTTTTTTTCTTCAAAATAAACGATTCATTCGCGATCGCTGTTCGAATGGGTTTTTTTCTGTTGGCAATCGTTTTTCAATCGAGAAAATTCTCGCGAATAAAAAGCGATATCGCGATTCAATCGCTTTTTAATCGAGAAAATATAAACGATTGAAAAAAAAACGATTGAGGATTATAGCCGAAAGTAGTACGCCATTGGTTCAGCCTGACTGACCCGCATACACGTTCGAGTTTCTAACACTTCAGTCAGACTATATAAAGTTCGATCATTTTTTCTTCTTCCTTTTCCATTCTTTGCCTAGTGTAAAACTATAGCGTGTTTCTGTACAGTTGGCGGTTATATAGATACGATGGGGATATTGAAAGAAATTGAAAAAAAAAATCTATATATATACATAGGAATAATGGTTATGCATATAATTATAACTTCATATTTACATATATTTTGTACGGGACACAGACTCGGATATGGTCAGATTGGGTCATTTGCACTTGCAATTTCGTCTATTATTTTGGGCATTTCTGTGTTTTAAAGCTGGTATTATTCCAGATTTCTTGTGTAGTATTTTTCGTGAACGTTTTTGGCATCTGTGCGGGCTGAATTTTTGAGTTGATTCGTCAGATTTTCGCTGTACGCGTGGTTTTTTGTCCTACGATCACCATTTTCCTTGTGTAGATAGATGGCGCTGTATTGAATATAACATTGTCATACGGGGTTTTGAGTCTTCGAAAGCACTTAATTATTAATATATAGCGCGGGCTATTTGTAAAAATTTTCACAACTGGTTAATCCAGTAAGAGATGAAATTATATACTATTCAGTTGGTTTTTGGCTTGAGCTTCCCTTTGGAATCATTCATAGTTCATTTATCAAAATATAAAATTAAAATAAAAAATATTGTACATATGCGAATCCAACCGTTATATGCGATTCAATCACCATTGTGATATGTATTTGATATAAATATGAAATCACTGCCGCGAATATTCTTATAATAAATAAAATTAACTTGATGGTGATTTTTTGAACTTATTCACATCTCAATAGTTTAAAAACTGTACCAAAACATGAATGGATACCCTTTCCTAATGTATGTTTTACTATAACAAAATATACATATTTAATTACACTATTTTTCACCTTAATTAACCTAGAAATTCTCGGCTGGAGGGCTAAGCTGTTCTGGGTTATCGCCATGCGCCCATTCACACCTCTATGAAGCCTGTGCCGTAATCATTCTGATAATGCAATCAACGACGAACTCAAATCCACTTATAACCTGTACCCGGTATTTACAAAACAAGATATTGTGACTATCATCCTGTATTGTTTATACCAAGTTGCATGAATATATGAGGAAATTATCGAAAGTATGAAGGGAATGACTGAACATTAATACATTGTCGACTCACACGATTATTGAATAAACATGTAATTTTGTCATTTACGCTTCGCCAGAGTAAATCTAAGCGCGAACGTCACAGGAAGCATGGTACAGGTATATGTATAGATATTTCCAGCATACGCCCTACTTCGGCTTGTAGGAGACTATAGATCGTGAATCATATATATTATTCGGTTATCTTGCTCATTTATACAGTATAGTATAGTAATATAGGTTTTTCCATCGACAAATCCGCAATCAACATTACATGTAATTCCCATTTCGCGGATAGAGCGGCGTACGATGGCAAAACGGCCTATGTGTCAAATATCACTCCGCCTCACGATTCTCTCGCGCCTTGAAAAAAAAACGATTCTCTCGCGATTGAAGATTCGCGATCAAGAACGGATCGAGCATGGGTAAACGATTCAAAAACGATATCGCGAGAGAATGGTTTTTTCCAGAAAAGGTTCAATCGTTTTTTCTCATTTTTTTTCTCGATATCCTCGCGACTGATTCGCGACTGATCGTTTTTCAATCGAGAAAATTGAAGAAAAATCGCGACTGAAGCAAAAACGATTAATGGAAACGATCCCTAAAGATGCAAAAGGCATGCCTCCAATCGTATTCGATCGACTGTATCTAGTTTCTTCAATATTTGGCATATGCATTCCTTGTGACAAGATGTTCATTGGTATTGCGTTTCAGAAAGATATGCCTGTAGGTGGCACCACTAGGGTTCTTTCCGTTCTGTTGTGCTGCAAGCAATAACTTTGAAACGCTTTGAAATGTTGCTCGAAATTTGGTTTCCGGGCAATAACTCGAGAACTGCTCATAAAATTTTTCCCAAATTAGGCATGCACATACATGGTACCATGCCATGAGATGTTGCTTGGGATTGCGTTATCCATTTCTGCTCAGAAAGTGACGCCACCTGATGACAAAATCTGAAATTTGTTTTTGGCCAATAACTTGAGAACTGCATGCTCATCGGATTCTTCTCAAATTTCGCATGCATGTATCATGCCAGGAGATGTTGCATGGGATTGCCTTTCACTCACTTGCACTTACAGGCGGCGCCACCTGGTGGCAAAATCCCAAATTTGTCTCCGGGTAATACCATGACCTACATGTAAGATGTCGCTTGAGATTGCATTCCTATAGGTAGTGCCACCAGGTGTTGTTTTCAGCCATTAACTTGAGAACTGCAATAACCCCTTTTCAGATTCTTCCCAAAGTTCGTATGCTGATAGACCATGTCATGAGATGATCCTTGAAATTGTGTTTCGCCCACTTGCACCTACAGGTGGCGACACCTGGCGGCAAATTTAAAATTTGGTTTCCAGACAATAGATTGAGTATGCATTCAGCTTCTCGTCAAATTTGGTTTGCAGATAATATGCCTTGAGATGTCACTTGGGGTCGCTTCTCGGTTACATACTTTCCGTGCTTCACTGCATGGAAACTATATTACAGAAGCAAATAAACGTTCAGTCAACCGTTCTGAGTTGATTTTAAAACTTGGGAAGGCAGAAAGACCCTTCCGCATTCAACGCCTATGAAGTAGCAGTTGCCTCCCTCATCTATATCCCCACGAGACCGACAATGCTAAAAAATATTGCTGCCATTTCGGTGGGGGACTTAGCATCCTCTGGCTGTTTGTTTATAGAACTTGCTAATGCTGTGTATGTTGCCTTCAAGTGGTCTTGAGAGAATTTCTCAAGCTGGTTCAGAATTCAGCTAAATTTATAAAAGCAGGATTTCCTTATTACCTTACACAGCAACAGTGATCATTGTTGGTGGTCTTGGGTATCATTTGTAAAGGTACATGTACAAGCAGAATATCAAACACATGCACCTTCATCTATCGAGCTGAACCACGTTATACTTGCCCCCGACATTTTCCCCCGACGATATCCCCACTACCGCCGCCCCCCCTCCCCCAACCACCACCTGTCCCCTTCCCCCACCGAAATTTTTCCAATTATGATTTTTTTTTTGCAGTTGTACTTTCTTTCTCTTCCTTTCTCGAATGCAAAACACCGATTCCTGTGCCAATTTTCATGCCGAATGTACGCTATGTGGCGCACTCAAGACAGAGCTGGGGCTCAAGACGTGGAACCGCTGGAGTGTGCAAAATTAGCCAACGGTACAAACCTAATATTCAATTGTTCCTATATACTGTCACTTAATCCTTGACTGAACAATGAGTGGCACATCTTTCTTTTTGTTGAGAATAAAAAATATAATTTATAATTTTAAACCATATAAGAAAGCTTAATTTTCATTTCAGATTAAATTGGAATAATAATATTAAAGATGAGATTATAGATAATATTCAACAGCGAATTTAAAATATTATTCATAGGAAAGTTCAGTTTTTATGTTTTGCCTACAAATTTCTACAGTGTCTCATGATGAAGTTTCTCAAATATAATACAAATAATCAATCAACGGAATAACTGAAATGTTGTTGAAATTTCATCAAATTTCTTTGCGTTCCTTCAGCGGCATAATTCCCGAGCGTTCGCTCTATCCAAAACCAAGGGAAGTTACAAACGGGTCCCACGCGAGCCCCAGTCTTCAACTTCTCGTCATATCTGTTGGTATGACTTGTTTATGTGTGCTGAAATCCTTCTACCTGCTGTATACAATGAATGTTCATAAAAATGTAATGATACAGGGTGTGTTTGACGGGCACTCAAACAGGCAATAATTTACAATAGGATGAGAGCAGCTTAACCTGGCTTATATTTCTTATGTGGAATGTGGTTGAGGAGCACGACAATTAGTAACCTACCATGATGTTGTTGTTGCTACCTGATTGAGGGAAAGAGTTAAAATATCTCAAAATTAACTAATCGCAGGAAGCTGAAACTTCATTAATATTTCAAATAATTATGCCTTTTTGATATAATAGTATCCAAATTAAGTCATATTTCAGCAATAATACATTTGAAAACAATTGCGAACTTCGTAGATTTAAGATCGTACTTTTGACCCCAAATTATCCCTCAAATCTCAAACGGCAGCAAAGATGAACTAATTGTCATTATTTTCAAAATATCCAGTTATTATTCTTCATTACCTATACAGGTAGGATAATATGATCAATGATTTTTGTTGCATACATTGATACCTTGGATATTATTTCAAAACAGAACACATTACTCAGTTGCGAAACTCATTTGAAGAATTCTTTTGTCGAAAGAGAGATCATTGAGTTTCAAAAATTGTCAAGGTTCAGAAATGTTTTCAAATAAGTTTGTATCAAAATATTGCTAAGTTTTGCATAATATCACATTACACGTCTGATTAACAGGTTTATGGATAATTCGCATCACTTTTAGGCTATGATTGGTTTATTCCAATATATTAAAGTTTTGCAACTAGTACACAAAAAAATGTTACAACAACGTTTTACTGGTCCAGCCTCTCAAGGAACAAGTGCATTCAGCGAAAAAAAAGGCGAATAACATTCAAGGCACAGAAACCCTAATACAAAAAAGTATTTGTATGAATGTCGTGTGGGGTTACTGTCGTGGGGTAAAATGTTGGGGGATAATGTAATGGACTTGATTTACCTCTCTTGTTACTCCAGATTGCAGAGGGCGGCCAAACAGGGCCATGATCGCGTGACAAAAACTACCATGAATTGGTAAATTCACTGATATTGTGAAATCAGTTAAGAGTGGAGGAAAATACAGCCTGATTTCATTGGGAATACATAATCAATACAACGAATGTAATCTGAGGCCAGTCATGAACTGCAATTGATCGCGACATAACGTGGCAAAATGGGGCAAACGGTGTTATAAAATCCGTATAAAACGGTTTAAAATGCCAATGACTTCGTAGAATTACAAACTAGTTCACATCAAAAGCTATGACCACTTATGTTTCCATATCTTTCAATGGATACAGATACAAATCCACTCAGCATCTGGAGAGCTCCATCAGAAGGTAAAATTGGGCGCGTGCGTGTGGCGTCACTACATACTGCGCATGTCAGAACTCCTATATACACGAAATGTGTATCACTTTGTGTCCACGGTGCATGGTACACACATTAATGTGTGGTGAAAGGTACACATACGTTTTTAGAGAGTAAGGTATACTTTATCTTCTGCGTAATATTATTTTCATATTACAGAGGATATGGCATTGAAATAACGAGGATATGTTCGACCGTGTATGATACCGCTGTGACGGTATTTTGGCGACACACAATCTGGGCAAACTAAGATGTTACGATCAGAATATCTGTGTCCGAGTGCACTGAATTTGTTACGGTACGGAGCGGGTGTGTTACGGTACGCAGCGGGTGTGTTACGGTACGGAGCGGGTGTGTTACGGTACGGAGCTGGTGTGGTACAGTACGGAGCGGGTGTGTCTTTCCTCTCTAAAATCCGACAATAGCACTTGTTTTACTCATTAAAATTCGAGAATATATAGTGTTTGTACACTTGAAGAATGAACACATTATAATTATACTTGCCTGCACTCCCGCTTTTTTAGGCGCCCACAAACAACTTGCTGGTGTGAAATGACCAGATGTGTGCAAGTAAGAGGACTTGAACTTGATTCTGAAGACGTCGTTAGACAATATTTGTAGAAGAGAGAATGTTCAAAACTAAACTTCACTCGCTTCTCTGGTTTCTCGGTGAATGACCTGGGTATAATATTAGCAATAGCTTCACGGCTTGCAGAAACTGAGAGGGAATTGACTCTCTAATCATTCTAACGCGTCCGCAATTTCAGGACTATTAAATATGATTGGATTGCCCTTTAGAAATCCACAGTAATTGTTACACTGTTCTCCATTATACTTAAGGTTATCTCGATCCTTTATAACCCAGGTACAGACGGGGGTGCGATTTGTGTTCTTGGGAAATGTCTCTGTAAATTACAGTCAATCGTCATTAAAGCTCAGACAAGACCTGTCCTGCGCTCATGCTACCACAGTATGGGACGACATGGCAGTCGGAGCGATATCATATCCAAAACTGACGATGTCTGGTGACTAAAAAGCAACGATATGACTTTACAAGAAAGCTTCTATCGACACCCCACATTCAGCCCCGGGAATACGGTGGATTTTCGGACAAAGCCTTAGTATCTCAGCCGCGGTTTTATGAAGTATACACACTACCCCTAGCACAGGCTTAATCGGAATTAGATACGCTAGCTTGGAAGCTGTGATGACAGATCACCTCAAACAAATAACTTATCTGAAGTTAATGATGATCATCGCGGACCTCTGACGGAGTAATGGCCTCAACATTGGTTAAACCTGGTAAATGTAACAATACCCACGTACGGCTGAAATTTTCTACCAAAACAATAAACCTACATATATTTGTCGAATGACATGTACAGAGGGCGTGCCTCGCGGACTAACAGTCCACCAGAAAAACCCTACCATATACACGTAATAAATCGGAGCGATATGCAAGATGTAGGAAACATTGACGATGTCTGACGAGTAAAAAACAACTATATGACTCTACAGGAGTACTTCCCTCGACACCTCACGTTCAGACCCGTGAATACGGTGAAGTCTCGCACGTGCGGTTGTTCATGTGGAGACTATGAAGTATCCACACGGTCCCCAGAACCGGCTTAAGCGGAATTAGATACATTAGCTCGGAAGTTTTGATGACAAATCAACTCAAACTAATAACTAATCTGATATTCCACGTTCATTGGACACCTTGATCATGTGCTAACGCCTTTCTTCTCGCCGTTCTAACTCAACGGAGAAAGTTGACGGAATGAGGTATGTTATCCAAAACTGTCGTGGTTTGTCCCCTTCGCTCAAAAGGAAATGTTGACGTTGTGAAGATGGAGATATTTCGCTAACGTAATTTCAGTTTCAATTTTCCTAATTTACGTCACGTTACCATGGATACGGTGGAAGAAAAAATCGATTAAAAACTCATTTCAAGACAGATTTTCGAATATTAGCTGGGCTTTATACATTATAGAGAAGGCTCCGGATTCATAGTGATGACAGAGAATATCATGTTACGAAGTCTGTTCGAACCAGCTGGCCCCGTGGGGCTTCCGGGGATTGACCTGGGATGTCGCCATGCACACCACAGGTCATGGTAAGAATAGGCCCCAATTCAATTCAATTCAATATTTTATTAACGTCTCACCCCCTGATATGTGCAGGGGCCACTCTACATTGAGTTATGGGAGACACATCCAATTAAAATATACACATGCATAAAAGAGATATGTTATTCAGATCATACAGTAAAATGTTACCCATAAAGGATACCTCTGCGGCGTTCGAGAATTCTATGGCAGGTTTTGGCTGATAATTTAGCTAACTCTTCCAATGAAAGAATTACACATAATAATTCTAGATCAGACATTGTAGTAAAAGAGTCACCATAGATAAAACTAATTTCGGACATAATATCGACCCTCAAATCTTCATAAACCGAACAGTTAAGAATCACATGGAGTTCATCCTCTATGCCATTGTTACAGAGCGGGCATGTACGTTGCTCTATAGGAAGATTTTCATAACGCCCAGTTTCTATACGTATGGGCGCGACCCCGCAACGAAATTTAGCTAACGCACTTCTGTGTATCAACTCGCGGACATAGTACTCTACACCAAAATCTGTCTTAAACATTCTATACAGGCGGAGTTTTCCATTTTCTCTATTAACAATATTACTCCATTGTTCAACAAACTGCTGATGCATATTTTCTTCTATAACCGATAAAACATATGGTTTGCTATAACAAACATTTATATTACCAAAATGTGGACATTCTAATTCCCTCAACTGTTTACAAACTCGAAAACTCCAGTTCTTACATCCACCATTGGCTGAATTAAAGGCCCATCTAAAAATCCTCTTATTAAGCCTCTCTTCGCCCATTTGTGTACATTTATTCCACTGTCTCATCACACTTTTCCATTGGATAATATATAGCGGAACCCATCCCATTTCACCATTTATACCCGCATTTGGTGCATATTTTCCTAGGCCAAGAAAAAAACGTTCAGCTCGGTGTTGGATGGCATTAATACAGGATATATTGGCTGTTCCCCAAATAGAGCCTTCATAGGTAATTACTGGTACGACCATGGAATTATACAATTTTGTAAAAACCTTATATGGAACACCACCTAAAGTTTTACATTTCGCTATAACCAGACCCGGAGCTCGACCGGCGGACTGTGCCACATATTTAGCCATAACATTGTAATCTAGGTGTTGAGTCAATAAAAGGCCAAGATACGCATACTGGTCCACTATCTCTAATTGGTTGCTACCACAGATGAACACATTTTCCGTTTTGCTAATAGATGGTGGGCGAAAATGCACAACTTTTGATTTTCCATGATTAATACACATTTTGTTATTATGGCACCATAACGACAGATATTCGAGCAAACAGTTCAGATCATCAGCACTATCCGCAATTAAAACCAAATCGTCAGCGTACAGGAGAATACACACCCTCTCCCCAGCAATATTAATACCTTTACCACTACTTTTCAAATATAAGACTAGATCGTCTAGGTACAAATTAAAAAGAACGGGAGACAAAACACATCCCTGCCGGAGACCACACTTCACTTCGAACCAATCTGACTTAAGGCCATTTAATCGGACACAACAGGAGACATCTTGATAAATTGAACGTATTGCATCCAAAATTCTCCCCTGTATTCCAATGGATTCCAAACGGTTCCATAACATAACTCTATTTATACTATCATAGGCTTTGCTAAAATCAATAAATGCACAATATGAACTTTGCCTCTCTTTTTTTCGAGTTTCAATTATTTGAGTCAAAGATAAAATGTGGTCTACTGTGCCACGTTTGGACCTAACCCCATTTTGTTCATCACATAAACGATTATTATCTTCCGCCCACATTGTCAATCTGGAATTTAGCACAGCACAAAACAATTTATAAATAGCCGGGGCCAACATAATACCTCTATAAGATAATGGATCCCTTGGATCCAAGGAACTTGATTTAGGAATTGGATTAATTATACCTTTAGACCATATAGTGGGTGTTTTTCCACATTGAAAGCAAACATTAAATAGCCTGTACAAAAATCTAACAACAGTGTCGTTCCTGCATACTTCAATAGGAATATAGTCAATTCCCAGAGCCTTACCATTTTTAGCATTAGTTAAAGCATTTTGTATTTCTTTCATAGATATAGCGGCATTTAACTCATCAATTTCCACATAGGTATTAACATCACCTTCTCCCAATGTATTTACGTTCTCATGGGTATCAGAAGAATTGAGCAAGTCTTGGAAGCTATTTTTCCAGGTATCTAATACAACATCAGGGTCGCTTACTATATTATCATTCAATTTGACTTCCATAGGGATTTGCTCAAGTCTATCTTGCCCCACGCCAACCTTACCAATTTGTTTCCAAAAATTCTTAGAACTAGTAGACTCTAAATTAAGGAGTTCTCTTTGTTGTTTGGACCAATAGGACCGCTTGGATCTTTGCACAGCACGGTCAACAAATTTACGCCTTTGGACAAATAACACTTTCTTAGCAGCTTTAGATGCACCATCCTTACATCTGATCCATTCTCGTTCACTTGCACATACTCCATTCCACAATACAGTTAGATTGTCATTCCACCATGGTTTCTGTACTTTACGCTTCTTATTATTGCGACCAACTGAGATATAAACCGTTTTGCTAGGTAATCGACCTTTCATTTCATTGTAAATAACTGAACAGAAATCAGTATATATACCATCAATATTACATTGCTGTTTTTCTCCATTTTCGAGTTCCGCTATTATAGATTCCAACATTAAAACTTCATCAGTACCATTCATAAATTCTGGAATGACATTACCAACGTCATACTTGATAAAAGCGGAACCGGTTCTACACTCGACCGGCACACTCCGTGTACCAAACACATTTACATTAATTAACCATGATATCACAGAGTGATCTGGAAGAAAACGGGGGTCATACGATCCCGCAGGGATGGCAATATTTGACAGATCTGAGGCTCTGGTTACCGAAAAATCACTAAAACAATCAATACTCTCGTAAGGCACCAGACAGTAGTTCACAACAGAGTGACCTCTACTTGACACATATGTAAAATCATTTTGTATACAATTCCTCCCGTTAAGAATACAAAAATTACAATTAATGAGAAAATCTATTAATTTTTTACCGTGTGAATTACGGGTAAAATCAACAACATTCCTGATAGGTAGTACATCTATTCCAGCGACATAATCTTCTAAATCACCGCATCGACTATTAAAATCACCACATAAAACAATGGTTCCCTGTTTTTGAAAACTGTATATTTGTGACAACACTGTGTCAAAAAAACTGGTCGGCATTAATCACCCTGGTTGAATTATCCGGTGGAAGATAGCAGCCACAGAAGTATAAGCTACTATTATCATATTTATTTATTAAATTTATCCATATAATTCCCTCACATTTATCATCTTTAATCTCTATTGAATAAAAATCAAACAAATCATTCTTAATCAAAAAGCCAACGCCCCCAGAGCCTGTTTTGGCTCGTCTATGCAGCTCTACCCGATTCTGACCTAACCACTCATATCCTGGGCATATAATTTTGTCTTTGTTGCGCAAATGAGTTTCACCAATACACAGAATATCTAGGTCGAGATGTTCGATACATGTTGTGAGGGTACGATATTTGTCCGATGAAATGTCCGCTGACCAACCATTAATGTTCCAAAACCCGCAGGACAACTATGCACTTTTACCACGTGAGTGGCCCGAGTCATTGTTATTCAAACTCCGCACCTGTGTCACTCTGTGGTTCCGATGACCCCGCCTTTGTTCTTGCCAACCGTCCTGGGATCCGTCGCTGTTATTTCGCTGCCGTAAAGGGGAGTATCGATTTCGCCAGGACTCATTTGCATCAATATCACCGTGATCGTGTCGATTTGCTCCCGGTCGGGATCTGTGGCCAAAGTTTTGAGTGTTGTTTGTTGCACGAATCGGAGCTCCACTGTTTCGCCGAGAATCATTTGCATAATTATCACCGCGGTCACGAAAGTCTGTGCTCAATCGAGATCTATGACCGAAGTTATGTGTACTGTTCTCTCGTGGAAGGACTCTATCACCCTGCACTATTAACCGATCCCTTCCAACATTTTCAACAATTGCACGTAAATTTGCTATGTTGCGCCTCTCTGCTGGTGATCGATTTTCAGCAATAAAAATTTCTCTAAAATTTCTCGAATCCTTCAACTGTATTTTCCGGTCCAGAATGTTCTTTTTATCTTTCACAGAATTACAAACCACAAACACCACCCCGGGTTTCCCCGGGTTTTTTTCGTTCAGCACTTTGGACTTTCACATCACCTAATTTTAGGCCATCCTTGATTATACCATTCACTTTGTTGACAATATTTTCCGTCGTGGTTCTGGTACATTTATGAACACGAGAGAATTGTCAGTTTCAGGCACATTTTTTTCTAGTTTTTCGACTCGTTTTCCCAGGCTAGTAAATTGTTTACTGAAATCAGATTTAACCGAAGACAGTTCATTCTGTACAGACTGTAAGACTTCTTGCGTGATTTTCTTTTCTAGTGATTTCATTCTGTCGTCAAAAGAGAGTTCAATTCCTGTATGGCTTCTAAAATAACTTCAGTTTGTTTGTCCATTTTGAATCTTTTTAACGGACTCACCATTCGTTCTGGTTCCAGGGACTCCGGCGCTGGTCTCTTCTTGCCGTTGACTGGGCTGTTTACCTCAACAGGTGTTGGATGAATGTCCACCATAACAGACCGCACAAAATTGTCACTTTCTTCGCCCATAACGTAATTCAGGGCTTCTCTCTGGTTCATTCCCACAAAATTGTACCACAGATAAAAGCACCTCCCTTGAACCGGTAAATCACAGTTTCCGTAATATTGTAGACATACGAATCACATTTGAAGCGTCCGCATAGAATCACACTGTGTCTTATCCTGGGCGGTATAAGTCTTACATACAGCTCACACTGGTAGGCTAATTCAACAAGTAGGCCAACATAAACACCTGGGAGAGCAGGCAAAAACACGTCCGCTCAGCTTGAAGGTCAGCTTTAGTATCTCAGCCGCGCTTAGTGCAATCAGCCGCGCTTAGTGCGGTTGTTCATGTGGAGACTATGAAGTATCCACACGGTCCCCAGAACCGGCTTAAGCGGAATTAGATACATTAGCTCGGAAGTTTTGATGACAAATCAACTCAAACTAATAACTAATCTGATATTCCACGTTCATTGGACACCTTGATCATGTGCTAACGCCTTTCTTCTCGCCGTTCTAACTCAACGGAGAAAGTTGACGGAATGAGGTATGTTATCCAAAACTGTCATGGTTTGTCCCCTTCGCTCAAAAAGAAATGTTGACGTTGTGAAGATGGAGATATTTCGCTAACGTAATTTCAGTTTCAATTTTCCTAATTTACGTCACGTTACCATGGATACGGTGGAAGAAAAAATCGATTAAAAACTCATTTCAAGACAGATTTTCGAAAATTAGCTGGGCTTTATACATTATAGAGAAGGCTCCGGATTCATAGTGATGACAGAGAATATCATGTTACGAAGTCTGTTCGAACCAGCTGGCCCCGTGGGGCTTCCGGGGATTGACCTGGGATGTGGCCATGCACACCACAGGTCATGGTAAGAATAGACCCCAGCTCCTCAGACAACTTGTCGTAAGAATCGACTACCTGAGGCACCCGTGGGATTCCCGGGTGTTAAAAAGGGATAAAACCCCACCCGTGTGGTTCCAGGACCCAACGTCGTGATATGACTGAAATATAGTTAAAAGCGACGTTAAATGATATTCATTCATTCATTCATTCATTCGAACCAGCTGTGACAATAGTCTCATTTTTCACATGATTTAAAAAATGCATCTACATGACCTATATACACGTATACGTCATAAACATATACAGGTCTCTCTGTATAATAAAGGCCAACTCACACTACGAACATTTTGTTGTATTAGAACAGAACAGTTTGTTCGTGTTTTTGTTCGTGGCAACCTCACACTACGAACATTTTCTCTTTACCGCCAGTCGCCGCGATCAAGCAGCAAGGCTGCCGGCCATGTGATGGGAGCCACATGACATTGTTGTGTCAAAATGGCGGCGTCCATGCGCAACAGAAAAGTGATTCTTGCGATATTATTAATACTGCGAAATCGCCGACGGCGACGCAGAAACAGGAATATATGGGTCCGATCGTGGATTAGCAGACGGGAGGAGTATGGTGTTTTCGCCAATCTTATCCAAGAGTTGCGTACGGAAGACCCAGAGATGTACCGCCGATATTTCAGAGTGAATGTGGACGGATTCAACACCCTCCTCCAAAAAGTCGGTCCCACCATACAAAAGCAGGACACTCAACTTGCCGTTACTCTCCGATATTTGGCAACAGGTTAGAACATTCTCATGTTTGTTAATATTTAGAACCTAAGACCCCAGCCATTCTGTCCTAGCCAATAGAGTCCTAGCTAACATTCATAGCGTCTCTCTTCCTTCAACGCTATGCCGACGACAAACGATCCTGGCCTATTTAGGCGGGGGAGGGGTATATCTGTCGTGTCTAAGCATTGACGCTAGTACCAAGGGTACAATATTACTTTCGTTTCATATCCCTGCAGTTATAACTGAGGAATGCAAAATATCATTGAAACATTGAGCAGAATTGTTTGATACATAATACTGATTTCACGAGGACACCTGATAGCCATAACAAATCACAATAATGTTTAACACATGCAGTGTAGCAAATGTTTATCCCATGATATATTTTCAGGAGAAACTTTCACCAGTCTCTCATTTGCATATCGGATTGGGGAAACAACGATATCAAGTATTGTGACAGAAACCTGCTCAGCATTATATGAATGTTTGAAGGAGGAACATCTGAAGGTAACTTTTACTAAAAATGTATTACAAAATACTGTACTCTGAGAAGTCATTTACAAGTAAAATTAAGAAAACCCGCTATAATGTTGTAATATATATTTGTACTTCTGGTATTCGCTTCACTAAAACTTGATCTAAAACAAGATCATTTGATGGGATAATCAGTATGGCCAGTTTTGTAGAATACAGCAAATATTTCTCTACAAGCATAGGTTTCAGTAAATGCTTCCGAGGGCAAACACATCCTTAGTTTTGTGTACCCCATATCTGTCCACCCGATTGCCTAATTTAAAACCAGTAAGACTGAATGAATGGATTCATTTCAATTTATTTTCATTGAGGAATGTCAAGTCTTTAAAATACGCACCATGTTGAGTATATACATATGAAAAATATAAATTTTGTGAAACAGGACAAACTTTTTTTAAACAAAGAATTAAAACTTTTTGAAAACATTGTCACTCTCTTTTAACATTAAATTTTAAACTGTCAAACTCGCTAAACTCAGATGAAAAAGTTTCAATTGCAGCCCTGACACACTACCCACGCTAGCTTTAAGGGTAGTGGTAGCCTACATATATTCCCATAAGGAAGTCGAAGTACTGTCGCAAATAATTGACGTGATTTTCTAGTACCGAATTGGTCGTTCGGTTAAAATTGCCAAACTTATTAGATTGCAAATGCACTGTTCATTCAAAATGCGACGATATTTTGCATATGTGGTGCTCAACTAGATGGGTCTAACATCGCGTTGTTAATTGTGGTTAAATGAAGGCATTGGCAACATCTGCGATCATTCACACACATTGAAATTGCGCATCATTCTTGCTGTGATGATCATGTCAGTAATAAAGCGCGATAGCAGTCACATCGATTTCCTTACGAGAAAATATAGCCTAGTTCCATTACCCTAAGCTAGCATGGGTAGTATATCACGACTACCCTGACATTGCTAATACTAAATGCATGATTTAGTGTAGAATTGTGTAGTTTGGTACATCCTGCCCTTGACTGGTACATGTTAGTCCATTCTGCCCATTGTTATGGTAGTTGTTGGCCACCTGAACATTGGGTGGAAGTGGGCCTTGGAAATTGACATTTGGGTTATACTGTGATGTGTTAGTAGGAACATTCAAATTGAACTCTTCCATCTGCGCTTGAAAAATCGCGTTTTGTATGTTATTCATAGCTAATAATCTTAATCGTTCATTCATGGTTTCGAGTGACTGTGATACGTATCGCCCAAAAGAGATGCAAACATTTGGTATGCTGGCACTTGCTGCAGCCGGTTTATCGTCGTTTAGAGACTTGGCGAGACTTTTGAGGATGGTCAATTCCTCTTCTTCCCTTTTCTTTTTGGCAGTCTTTTTATTTTGTGTTGGCAGAGGCCTTTTTGTATCCGCTGCTTCTGTCGTTAATTCCTTGGCATTGGCCTCTGAGGAGGAAGACTCGTCTAGTGTATCTTCATCTTCATCCCCGCTTTCAGTGTCAGACTCCATATCAGATGCAGGGGTATCTGGTTGCTGAAACCTTTGTGAGACAATGAAAAATTAATATAATTTCCACAACTTTCATGCATCATTTCAGGCACCAAGCACAGAAGAAGAATGGATGGAAATAAGCCAAAACTTTCGCGCAAAGTGGAACTACCCGTTTTGCATGGGTGCCATCGACGGAAAGCATATAACAATCCGAAAACCGCCAAATTCAGTGTCTGAATACTTCAATTACAAACACTTTTTTAGCATTCTTCTCCTTGCTGTAGTGAATGCTGACTACAAATTTATATACATTGATGTAGGAGCAACTGGGAGGAGCGGCGATGCTGGCGTTTTTGCCGATTCTACATTGAAACGGGTTCTTGATGCCAAAGAATTAAGTTTTCGACCACCCGCAGAGCTGGATGGCACATGTTTGAAGTGCAACTACCATATCATTGGGGATGACGCGTTTCCGTTACGTACGGACATGATGAAACCATTCCCACATAGAAATCTATCCAAAGATCAGAGAATTTTCAATTATCGGTTTTCTCGGGCAAGGCGCGTTGTGGAAAACGCATTCGGTATTCTTGCAAACAAGTTCGTGTGTTTCTAACGACCACATATCTTCATCCCGATAAGGTAGAGAAGCTTGTGTTGGCGGCATGTTGTTTACACAACTTTCTGTTAGATCGTCAGCCATCTTATGCACCACCAGGGTTGATAGATCATGAAGATGACCAGCACAAATTAATCCCTGGTAGCTGGAGAGCAAGTGGCACACTCCCTGATTTGGAGCCAACTACTGCTAGGAACTTTTCACTGAGTGCCAAAGGTCAGCGACAAATGCTACAGATATATTTTAATTCAGCAGCTGGGAGGGTGTCATGGCAAGATGAGATGATATGATCTATATGAACAAGGAAAACGGATATACAGTATCAGACTAATTGATCAGGATTGTTTACAATAGTATGGAATTGTATTCGATGCAATTAAGATATTCCATTACAGAATTAAAACATTGATGGATGATTAAAAATGATCTATGTTTTATGATAATGTGTTACCTGAATGTTTGACGTGGAAGCCCTAGATCCCACAAATTCATCCATAAAACTAAGTTTCTTCATCAGCCACTCGCTTTTCTTCGACCATTTTTTGGCTGCACTGCCACTGCTGGCCGGCCTTCTAGCTCTATTATACTGTGCCTTCATAGACGTCATCCGCTTCTGCACTTGGGTAACTGAAATTAATAATAACGAAAATAAATCATCTGAATAGAATTCTTCCATTCTGAGGAGGTACGTAAATTTTTGCAAAAAGAAAGTCTTGACAAGATACACAGTCGCTGGTAATATTTCAGTCTCAAAATAAACATGTCCCAATTTCTTGTTCTTTGCGAAATGTCAGCTGGAATTATTGGTTACACAGGGTACTCAGGGCCAGCCAAAAAGGCCACCTGTGATATTTCTTACGATATGCGAGTGTGTAGGGCAATATATAAATTTATACCATTTGCATTCATATTTTTTTATATAAAATAAATTATAACTACCGGAAACCGTCTTTAAAATATACCAGTGTTCCAGTTACAAAAAAAAGGCGAAAAAAAATGTAAGCTTATTTCATAGCAAACCTTAATAACCACAAGAAACCCTAGTTCGCTCAGGTTACAACTGTAAGAGTGATTTGGTTTATAGCGATTTCAAAGGCAGGTGAACATCAATGTGCTATGTCAGTGTCTGTGAAGAGGGTCTGTGAATGGATGGAGGCATGTGCGGTCTTGGAGCTTGGGTCGAGATAGTTTGGCATATCCCTTTGTTACTAAATTTTATAATAAATTATTCTGATAACTACAACTTATACGGTTTCGTAAATATTCAACATTTGAAAAAATATGAAAAGAATACCTTCTATTTTTCAATTTCTAATAGGTTTTGATCTAAGCGTAGATCTAATAGTTGAAAGAACCCATGTGCAAAAGGAAAGGCCGAAAATTAGCATAAAACAGTACACCGCTGTTTCTAGCCAAGATAGTTCACAACTTTGAGTCAGTGCAGGGGTGATCGAGTTCACAATTGATTGACGACTATTTTCTGGAAAAAAAATAGAAATCTGAAAATTCTAAATGTAAGTAAATGTTGTCAATCATGTATGTTGATAAACAAGGATGAAAGTAACTCCGAAAATGGAAGTCATTGTGATAAATATTCTATATTTCGGCTTTGCTTATGCCATCATCAGGAATACATATAAACAATTGGAGTATACAGTCAGCTATATATACAAGTTTGAGTAGAAAAGGCGGCAAATATACAAGCGAGCATTGGAGTTCAGCAAACAATACCACTGGTGTGAGTTACACTCAATATATTAGTGAGTACTAGTCAATACAATGAAGCTCATGTTCACCTAAAGACAATCAGGTCCTTAGATGCCATTATTCCATGATTTAGTTTGGGTGTTTTACTCTTGATAGCAAGTGCTTCTTTGAACAGTAGTTCATTCCAATTCTTAGCTTGGTCTATTATTTTAACATTTGGTAATAACATGTGAGGGGACAGAGCAAATGTACGTCTTTTGTCTGCACCAACTGGTATAGTCATGAGATCATATATGTGATTGGACACATATATTATCTCATGACTATACCAGTTGGTGCAGACAAAAGACGTACATTTGCTCTGTCCCCTCACATGTTATTACCAAATGTTAAAATAATAGACCAAGCTAAGAATTGGAATGAACTACTGTTCAAAGAAGCACTTGCTATCAAGAGTAAAACACCCAAACTAAATCATGGAATATCTCTAGGTGATTGTGTTTATGAACATGAGCTTCATTGTATTGACTAGTACTCACTAATATATTGAGTGTAACTCACACCAGTGGTATTGTCGCTCCAATGCTCGCTTGTACTCAAACTTTTCTACTCAAACTTGTATATATAGCTGACTGTATACTCCAATTGTTTATATGTATTCTGATGAATATATAGAATATTTATCTGACTTCATTTTCGGAGTTACTTTCATCCTAGTTTATGTGATTGAGCTATCCATATAATAATGTCAAACTGTCATTGTTTAACAAGCTGTAGGCTACAACTGAGAAAACACATTTTCACTTTTTCATGTTTCTTTTGTTGTACTTTATCTCCACAGAAGCAGATATTTACCACATCACATCATTTGAAGAGTGACACAAATTTGAATAATGAATCTGAGATTGATCAATGTGGGGGGGGGGGGGTGTCTATAATAGACTATACGGTAAAAAATATCCAAATGAGCGAGGGCTCGAGTGACTAAATTTAATTTAAATTTAGCCCTATGAAATCTGTGTAATGTACAGAGACATAAGAATCATATCGGATACCAGATGACCGGACGTACGTATCTATTACAGTTTGGAGGGGGGGGGGGGGCATACGGAGAAAAGACTAAGAACATGTTGAACTTTACCTGTCATTCATTTGCAATGCCGTGGCGATTGCCTGCATGGCACTGTCACGCTTGGTCCGATCGCTGTATAGGGGCGACGTTACGGCATACAGACAGGGATATTCGCCCCATAAATCAGTAAGTAACGCTTCCATTTCATCGTTCCATGCGGTACCCGTGGAGGTCGCCATTTTGTTGTGTCATGTGAGAGCGGCTTCGTCACATGACCGACAGCCGCCAGTTGATTGGACAACTGTTGGTAAATGTTCGGACAAATGTTCGCGATCACCACACACTGAAGACAAAAACTTTTTTGAGGACGAAAACATGTTCCGAAAATCAAACATGTTTGATTTCACGAACATGCCCCTCGAACAAAATGTTCGTGTTTCTGGGCACCTCACACTGCAGACAAAACATGTTCTGAACAGTGTTTTTGTTCTAATACAACAAAATGTTCGTAGTGTGAGTTGGGCTTAATATACAACTTTCACCCAGTAGCATTTGCTACTTCCTGTGAAACAAGTCCTAGTTTATGACATCAAACCTGTGATGGACTGTATTCCAAAACACAAGCATACTATCCTAAAAGAAAACGACTGAATCTGTCGGCAATTAATAGCAAGCACTGTACTAGCTCTTGCACATGCGCAGTCGACCCACAATGCCCGGGTACAGGTATCTCCATTGGTAAAACTTCGATGTCTCTAACTTGTGCTCAGTGGAGAATACAAACGTCTAGTCTGTCATTCAGTATTCAGCCATTGTCCATTAAAAATTTCCACGTTCATAATCCAAATACCTATTCCATATAACAGCATTAGCACCAAATTGAAAAAAAAAACAATCATAGCATATATTGAGGATATTACAGGAGTGGCTATTGAATATGAAAGTTATGACAAGAGTTCAGTAAGTTGTGTATGCTTCAAGCTTTAGTGAGCAACATATAAACCCTAATCAACGAGCGTCATGTGTAAGATTCTGTTTGTCACTTACCTATTTTTAAGCAAATTGTAATGCAATAATTTGGAAAATTTCATCATCAAATCTATCTCAAAACTACTTTTCTTTATTCCCAACACAGCGAAAAAGGCTTTGACTCAGGCGCACCACATCCTCAAAAGTTGCTGTATACGCTAAGCCGAAATAGTTTCAAAACGCAACAGAGTTTGAGCACCTTCCTTGTAAGGCTAATTAGTTTCCTGCGAAGGCTAATTAGTTTTTCGAAATATCGCAGATCATTTCACAACAGACTCATAACTTGTTAATTAGCTGTTTCTCATACATTATTTTGGATCGTGATATGCCATGATATGCGCTCGTGTTGGTTGCATGTTTTCATACGCTCGACATATTGATGAGTTTTCAGCGAGATGACTCCGATCATTCAGATGGAGCCATTGTATAAAGCGATAAACAAACATCGCGAAGACTCCATACAGGTGAATGAGAAGGAACGGGCTTTGAAATGATCGGTTTTTGCAAGAGTATGAACAAATGTCAGCCAAAAGATGTGAACAATCAGTACGCATTAGAGTACCAATATGCTGTTGAAACACTGTGTTAGTGTGCCAGATTTCACAAAAATATTATTGAGAAATTCAAGCAACTTTATAAACAAAAAACGTCCCCTGAATGATATGCCCTGTATGTATTAGAGCTAAAGAATGCCGTATGACTTCTTACATTAAAATATCGGCGATCAGTTTTCTTGAACCCCGATTAATGAACTAAAGCGGTAAATCAGGTCATGATGAGGACTTGTGGTATACAGAGTCGAGAAATTCCATGTGCATACATGTCTGTACAGTGTATGTGTCTGTTCGTATCAAGTTCTTTCGTAAGACATTTTGAATTTTTACTTTGCACCTACATTCAACGCCAAAGTTTTTAGAAATAATGGCACAACACCATTCCCAAAACGTTTTATCCTCCTGAAGGACCCTTGTCAACAGGGTTGAAAGAAGCTTGGTCACCCTACTGAATCGACAAGTATGATTGTAGGTGAATGCACCGGTCCATGTGTCATGCGACCATGAACTGTAGATTGGATCACTTCACACTGAAGCCAGATAACAGCTGCAATGTTATAATGAGGCAACATATGATTGTATATCAGATATGTCGACAGTCCATGGTAGCTACCATTTGTCTTGGCAACAGTCCATTTGGCGAATCATTGGCCAAGGTTATACGGTTCAAGTCAGTTCGGACTGACCGTATTTTGACCTACCATGGACTGTCGATTAGTCCGATGATGATACCATGGGCTGTCGTAATATCAGACAGACAGAGAATAAACTATGAACGGTTCATATTCCTCTTAAACACACACAAGTGAAAGGAATCGAGAGATGAATGAGTCAGTGATACATGAGGCAGGTAGTATGTTCCCACGTGTTCATTTTGTGCTCATTTCCTCACACTATAATTCGGTGCTAATACCTACCATGGACTGTACGCAAACACATAAAAACACCTCTCGCCGCAAAAATGTTTAAAATTTTTGTTAACTTGAAATAGTAATAACCCTACATTTGGTGACAATATAGTACGATATCTCTCCATCAAAAAATGACTGGACACCAATAACCATACTTGTCATCGATATCCTGAAAATCGTTCATTTTCGGCGGTGGTCACAATCGTCTGGTCAGACACACGCCCACGCCTGATAACGAAAGCACCGAAAAACCTATCATTGACTGTGATTTGACACGTGACCGGCGGTGTTTACCTACCATCATACTTGCCGATTCGGTAGGGTGTTGGTAGTGCAGCTTCTAAAACTGGCTATGAATCTAGCTTTGTATGGTGATTCATGCATCTTGGAAGTCCAGTACACTTTTAGTATATCGTTAGGGGTAGTTGAAAAAAAAATACATTTTGTGGTTGTTAAATAGATCTTCCAGAGTAAATGCAGTTACACTACATGGAGAGTTCCACTTCCGGTTACGCATGCGTAGTTAACCCACAGTGCACAAAAGCGCAAGACTGGATCCATGCGTATTCCAGATTCCTATCCCCTGTCATTCGAGGAAGAGAATTCCACTTCCGGTTGCGTAAGAGCAGTTGACTCAAAATGCCTGTTTCGTATGATTGGTGCTAGGGCTATCCGTTGGGCTTGGTAGAGTTGTCAGAGCATTTCCATCATAGCTCTCTGGATTTGTATCTAGTGCCGCTTGTGCCGGTGCTGGGGGCCGCGTGGTCGTGTCATCCAGGTTGCCGCATGGACAGGTACAATGAAAGTGTACCTGAGATGCAGCACATGTCGCGAGTCGTTGGATTCTTGGTGTGTGCTTTAGGGTAGGTTAACCAGAAGACTATTCTGTGAAGTCATGTGACGCAGTCAGTATGTCGGCACCTCTTCCCACTTCCCTTATATGTGTTGTAATTCCAATTCTGGTCATGAATTCGCAATCGACCCACACTGTACACTATTGCACGTGTATGGGCCCGGGTGTCTTCTTTTGTGAACCCATGTGTCCCTAACCCAGTCATACTACCAGTTATCCCACGCTGCCCTATTGTGCATACCTGGTCCCATGGTTATTCCATGGTTTTCAACCCCTGTTGTTCTCGACAGCGTTCCACTTTCGCTTGCACAATCCAGCTATAATGCTCTATTGCGTTTGACTTGTGACAGAGCTATCGCCCGCTAAAACTCCGATGTCTCCAACCATTAAGTCATTTCCCGTAACACTCGGTTTTGTAATAAAATTAAAGGGGTCAGATGGGTGATATAAGCGTTTCGCCAGAGGATGTTACAATAGATGGAATATCATTGATTTATACAAAATGTGTTGAGGTTTCTTATTCACATAATCCCGGTGTTTCTCGCGACATTTTTCGCAATGGTATTGTTCGTCCTAATTGGTTCACTAACATGCATTTAGTTTTTTATATATATTTAGCGCTTAGCGATTTGAGCAGAACAACATGTAACGATTCTCTAATTCCTGTGACATAATGTTGATGGCATCATCAATGGTTTTAGAGGAATACACAATGTTTGTATTGTCAGCGAATAGGAATAAGCACAGAATCTTATTTATGTTGTTTATGTACAACAAAATGTGGTCCAAGCATTGATCCCTTGGGTGATACGCATGGGAGAGGAAAAAGTACTATTTTACGAAACACACTGTGGTCTGTCTTAAAGTCAGCTCTTAAGCTAGCTGTTTGATGAGCCACGGAAATCGCAGCAGTATAATTTGGACCGCTAGTATATCATGATGGAAAAAATTGACGACGTCTGGCGACTAAAAAGCAACCATATGACTTTACATGAAAGTATTCGTCGACACCTAACATTCAGACCCGAGAATGCGGTGGATTCTCGGACGTAGCCTTAGTATCTCAGCCGCGCTTTTAATTCAGCTGTTCATGTGGAGACTATGAAGTATTCACACGGCCCCTAGAACCGACTTAAGCGGAATTAGATACGCTAGCTCGGGAGCTGTGATGACAGATCAGTTCAAACAACTCATTTGATGTTAATGGTTGAGCATCATGGACGTCTGATGGAGTAAACGCCCTAGGCCTAAGAAAGTTTAATATCGCGGTCTACTATTTTGTCTCTCCATCAACTAACATATCGTGTTGGTAAATGCCCTCAAGAGAAGTAGAGTGGTTTGGTCCGAATTCATATTGGTTTCAGTAAATTATATTAATCTGCTATCATGATTATTAAGTTTCCCTAGTATCTTGCTAAAGTATGATAATATCAATATTGGCTTACGGTTCGCAAAAATCATGGGATCTCCGGATTCGAATATTAATGTCACCTTTGCAGATTCAAAACCATCTGGTACAACTTCAAAGGACAAATGCAATGAACTAGAGAGGGACAGAAATTTAGGCCACTACAACTTTGACCAAGAAAAATTGAGGTGAGATGCAACTGTGCTTTTGTTGGGCTCCCTGTTTTTTCGTAGGCGGATAGTGTGGTTCAGATTGTATGTGCCGTGTAAATTCTGTACCTTTTATGTTCCACTCCATCCTGTGCTCAGCTCTCAATTACAGTAGAAAGTTTGGTGGCGGGTCCTATTAACAGCCCCTTTTCTTTCCCATTGCCTGGTATGTTTAAGTGAAGGAAATTAGTTTATTTCTTGAGATTGAAACAAGACAAATACAAAAATAATACGAAGGAGAACTATCGTAAATACAACTTGTGATTAAATAAAAATACCGTAAATATATTTTTCGATTTAATGACGTCACTGAAAAATCACCAACTAACCACATGTAATAAAACTTCTTATAGATTACCTCATATGATAATTTTCGAACATGCAGAAAGATGAAACATTCTTGGCATAAACGGGAGTTCAACTCATCAATGTGCAATGCTGACAAGCCAATTAGATGACTGTATAATATTTCAATGTATAATGGCATCACATATATGAAGGGGCCGCCCGCAAATCCCGAAATTGATAGTTCAACCGGTCAGTAGTGGTGAGAACAGACAATCATAATGGAATATTCTATAAATAAAGCAGTACTGACAAACATTCAGATTTACGGTCATGCATTCCAATTCTTCTATATCCAACGTAAGTAGTATACCTGACCTTATACCCCCAAATGACCTCTGTGACCTTGGTCACATGACATGACGTCATCATTTGGTGCCAGCCGTTTTTGAGAAATCATGTATGTAGAAATACATGTATAGTGGCATGTTAAAAAGAAAGGTGTATATTGCCCCAATACATGTATACCGTGTTAAAGGTAATACATGTACTTTAAAGGGGTTACAATGGAGGGTTATTTATGCATGGATGAATGCTTTTCAACAATGAACGGCCTTGAAATAGTTGAATAATGCTTAACGTAGGCTCACACAAGGGAAAGATACATGTACAGGCTGTGTGTACATGTGTGAAGCTAGCTCACAATAGTCCCCCCCCTCCCCTGGATAAGGGGAAAGAAGTCCTTATAGCAACAAATGACCTGTATGTGACCTGATCACATGACATGACGTCATCATTTGGTGCCAGCCGTATTTGAGATCGGAGAGGTCCATGTATACTGTCATGTTAAAAAATAGGTGTATATTATGTATACTATGTTAAACGCAGTACATGTACTTTAAGGAGGGGTGGTTACAATGGGAGGGTTGTTTGTGGATGGATGAATGATTTTCAACAATGGATGGCCTTGAAATAGTAGAATAATGTTTAAGATAGGCTCACACAAGGGAGAGATACATGTACACGGTGTGTGTGTGAAGCTAACTCACAATAGCCCCCCCCTTTCACAAATGATAAAAAGGTAAAACGGTGTGTTTATAATTCTATTTTTAAAATATATTAAGTTAAATATATAAGGGATTTTGTGTGTTTAAAATCATAAAGTGTATACTTCTAATTTGCAGGGATTTTTTCTAATGATTTTTTCAATGTATACTATTGGTCATGTGAGTGTTTCTGGTGTTTTAAATTGGTTTGTGCTCGAAATTACAAGCGTCTGGTCCGTCATTCATAATTCTGCCGTCGTCCAATAAATAATATCCGCGTCCATAATCCAAAGATCTATTCCATATTCTCATATAACAGTATTAGCACCAAATTCAAAAAGACAATCATAGTATACATAAACATAGGCTTGTTTCCCGCAAGAGAGAAGCGGTCATCAGTTTTCAATGATGTCGGCAAAAGTTAGAAGTTCCTCCTTCGAAGATCTGGTTGGGACTGTACTCTGAAATACGTCAGCTACTTAGATGTCTCCATTTACAGTTTCAATATTACAATATTTCACGTATTTTGGAATTACACCATCTTAACATGACAGTGTGGCTGACGTCACAGGAGCTACGAAGTAGAGTAGGCATTAGAACTCCGACGCGCACTGAGCTCTCGGAAATCCTCCGCCCGAATTTGAAATCCTGTCTGTATTAAGATGGGAACAGCCCAAGTCAGAATCATTAGTGATTGTCATCAAAAATCACCTTCATCAAAGTAGGTCAGGTCAGAACTTGCTGGTAGCAGTCTCCTAATGCACCTTCGTGCAAAAAAAATCAAGGTTCTAATGTCATCGGTTATCCTTATTTTGCCGACGAAAGGATTCGAATGGACTCGCTGATTACCGGACAATTTGCAGATGGTAGCCTATACTTCGTAGGAATATATCGGTTTTATATTACCTACTTTTTGTTCATCGAAGTTTGCACTGGTATTCAGAAAATTTGTAAAGTTACCGATACATGGATCACTTTTGCTATGAACAGTTCACTAATACACGTAAACCTGAAGACAAGCGAATTGAAAGATCAGTAACACGGCTAGTATTTCCATGTTACCACAATGTTCTGGGAGCAACGACGGTTGAGTACGACCACTGGTTTGGAACGGTGTGACAATATAAACGCATTGCCCCTTACAGTCCTTACAGTCGGTTCTGTGGAATGATAGACCCGTTATGTTAAACACACTACATGTAACAGTATTTCATGTATATAACAAAGAAGTGGATGGTTACAATGGAAGGTGATTTGGGGAGGGATGAATGCATTTAAAGAATAGATGGCCTTGAAAGTAGATGAATAATGTCTAAAAGGTTCACACAAGGGAGAGATACATGTATATGATGTGTGTGTGTGCGAAGCTATGTATCAAGTTTAACCCGGATACCCCCCTCTCCCTTTCCACTCAATTCACATACTCGAAGTTTAGGTTGCATGAAAAGTTAAAATAAAAAGGTAGCCTTAAATATAGATAGGGCAAGTTTTGTCTCATTGGTGAATGAATACATTGGACTTGTAGCGTAAATAATTTACGGTATCATACGGTGTTGGTTTCTCCTGTTTTAAATTGTTTGCGCATAATTAGATATCTTTCGGAAGATTTGACTGGACATGGTTGGGCCTGTACTCTGAAATACGTCAGCTACCTAGATTTCTCCATTTACAGTTTTAATATTACAATATTTTCGTTATTTTGGAATTACACTATCTTAATATAAGGGTTTTAATATTGCCTATACGTTTGATCCGGCGAAGCTTTAATTCTTTTCAAAGTTACATGGAACACCTTCGCTCTGAACAATTCGCTATATGTACACCTGAAGACTACCGAGGTAGATCACTAACACGGCTAGTTTTTCCATGGTAGCCCCATGTTCTGTGGCAATGGCGGATTAGTACGTCCGCTCGCTTGGAATGGTGTGGTAATAGAATGCGTTGCCCTTTACAGTCCCATGTATTTGGAATAAAGGCCCCTTAGATCAAATAGCGACAGAGCCTGAATACATGTATAAACTCCGCACGGCCTCTTGACGACGAGTATCAAAAGCAGAAACACGGGAAGAACAAAACAAAAATGGAATATCTTAATCATGTAGAATAATATATGGTGTTGAAGTAGTCGACGATCGATATAAATTCCTGACTTAGTCCCCCTGGTCCTAACTAGGGTCTATTACCGATGACGAGCTATATCCTTATACCGGTAAATTTTAACGAAAGAATATTTTCTCGGAATTTTCTTGGTTGAAAAAGTGGAAGCGGATAACTTCTAGCAAGCCAGTAGCCTCTACCCCTCGAGTATTGTATCGCAAGGAGAAATCCGTAGCCATTCCATCGCGTCCGCTCAGTTTTACGAATCAGGCATTGAAAATGTAACTGAATATCGGTTGTCATGTTCAATACGACATAGCTGTAACTGGAGGTGAAATTTCCTTCAGTAAATGGGTTCAGTGAATATCTACACAAACTTAATGTACCAGCCCTTTGATTTGATCCTATGTTACCCAATCCTCCCTATGGAAATTTCCATGATTGAAATAGTTTATAAATAAATAAATAAATACTATCTGCGTGGAATGCGATTCAAGAAAGGTTTTTTTAATATGTTTAAAGCGGTGTGAAATGTGAGAAGAAGAATTGTTCCTGAACACATCCACCTTTAACCCGACATCTGCCCGATAATATAATACGTGTACACATCCTATACGCTCAGAGCAGTGTTTCGGATATTTTCGGGCTATATCTATGATATATAAACATATCCCAGGCATATCCTCATCAGGGGGGGCCGTAGAAAACTCAAAATTCAATATATGACCTAGACCATATGCTTACTTCCGTACATCGCGCCTAATCCGTTGTAAGAGCTAAAAGCGCCCCCTCAAAGCTGAAAGGGTATAACAGAAAAGAAAAAAACCCCTAGGGGGTATCGGGCGTGTAAAATGTCGAAGACCTGTATATTAACGCTCAATTAAAATGGACTTTGTTCTATAGGATAATAAAACAGATCTCGACAATTGTTCAGTCGGGGGTATATGGTACCTATCGGCGAAAAGATACACGTGTCTGGGAATCTGACATTATAGACCTCTGTATTTGTCAGACCATGATACGGAATGGCCGCGAAATCTAAAATTATAACCCCGTGTACGTCTCTGCATGGCGTGTGTATACACCTCTTCGCCTCGTATCCTTTCTTGGATAGATAAGAAAAAGCATCAGTACCTCTAATTAAGCCCGTGAGGACTCATTTCGATTTCATTTTCAGTAAGGAAAACATATTTCGCCATGACTTAAGCTCCACAACTAACAATATTTATTATTTAGGAAAATCCTGAAGCACTTCCACTAGGACTGCAGTGAGGCAATTGGTGAATTAGAAGACGAGCAGCTAAGTGATAGATTTAAACACGTTTCAAGACAACAAAGCTGGTTCAGCTCCGAGGCCCACAGCGAGAAAATCAGTTTTGAAGAGACGTGATACCAGCAAATGCTGTTCTTTCATCAAATCTCAACAGATGCAGCGAAATTTGGTCGCACTTCTGTTGATACGGAAGACCCAGATATCTGTTGCGTGGGGACTTCGTCAAGTGATGGGCTGTGTGAATGCTGATCGCAAAAAACGGACTTTACGATAAAAACAGGGGAAATTTCACTCATCTAGCTCTAGGTGGGGCAACATTGATCCTAATGGTCGGGAAGGCTCTCGACGTGAAAGCAGAGCGAGTTTTAAAGAACGTCATCGACGTCCAATTATATTAGCATAGGATTCTGCATAGCCACGAAATAATAGACATCAGACTTATTCTCTCGAAAGAGAAACGATCAACACTCTGGAATAACGTCAGAGAATATAGGAACACTATTCTCTACCCGCCGACAACATCAGTCCTAAGGCGGTAACGCCAGTTAACGCTCGCCACCGTCACTATGAACGCCCGTTAACGCACGCCAACGCACGCCAACGCCCGTCTTGACGCCCGTCGACGCCAGAGAGAGAGAGAGAGAGAGAGAGAGAGAGAGAGAGACCTCGCGTTTCGTAAATTTTACCGCGCCGGATGTTACATCATACCTATATGGTCGGTGAGCCGTTATGGGCATGTTTACAGGTCATTAAACTACAGAGTGACATTAGTCTGAAGACCCTCTTATCAGTGTACGATGAAAAAACCCTCAATGTCGTACTTCATCACCATTTCGGCCATCTTCGTCATCTTTTCGTTTTCTCAGTGTTTAATGAGAACCCATCGTTGATACGTTATACGTCAGAAGCACCGTCGTATATTTCCGTCATTTTCCTCCTTTATCTTTGTCCGAAAATAAGCAGTCATAGTTATGCGTCAGACTCGCTTTCTGTCAGTGCGGGATACTCCAATGGCAGCATGTCCTTGAACAGCTGTTTTCGCATTTTGACAGCGTTTTTCAGAGCCTCCCTGGGGGGTAAACCCATATCTTCTTCCAAGTAGCGCTTTGTTTTCATGATGGACCTATGATTATGATCTCTCTTCATTTCAATAGGAAATAAGTTATACTGTTCGTAGAGGGTCATAGCAGATTTTCTTATTCGAGGTAGCATGTCGATGTACGCTCGCTGTATTGCCTCTTCGTCCGGTCCCTCTGCCTCGATAGTCTCGGCGTGTGCATCAATAGCCTCATTCACAATGAGATCCCAAAATGACGGTTCGCTGCTGACCATATCTGAATCGTTCAAGTTCTCGCCTTCGCCGGTCGAGCTGTCATTGTCCGCGTGGGAGGATGAGCTCCCATCCTGGGACGACCGAACACTGTCGGCGTCAGAGGGCGAACATTCATTATCCGTACCAGGTGACAACACCTCATTATCCGTACCAGGTGACAACACCTCATTATCCGTACCGGCGGACAGGCCCTCAGTTTCCCCTTCAGCCTCTTCATACCCGTGAATATTTCTCTTGTGTCTCAGCATATCGTAGTACCTGGTGAACTTCCGATCACAAATAGAGCAAGTCATGTTGCCGTGTTGAACGACACTGGAGAACTGCGTTAGTCTTCAGACAGCGTTGCTTATATGGATGGGCATCAAAGAGAGAGGAATTTCGGCGTTAAAGAATTTGAGCGCATGCGCACTCGTCAGGAAGGGCGGTTGGACGATCGGTTATGCGTTATGGCTTTATGTTAGGGCTTTAATGCGTTCAGATAGAACCTTAAGCTCTTGAGACGGCGTTAATGGGCGTTCAGATGAAGGGTGGCGTACGTTAACGGGCGTTAACGCCCGTCTTAACGTCCGCCAACGCCCGTCTTAACGCCCGCCAACCCCCGTCGACGCCTAGGTCTCTCTCTTTCCCCCTTCTCTCTCTCTCTTCCTCTCTCTCTCGTCAACGGGGGTTGGCGGGCGTTAAGACGGGCGTTGGCGGACGTTAAGACGGGCGTTAACGCCCGTTAACGTACGCCACCCTTCATCTGAACGCCCATTAACGCCGTCTCAAGAGCTTAAGGTTCTATCTGAACGCATTAACGCCCTAACATAAAGCCATAACGCATAACCGATCGTCCAACCGCCCTTCCTGACGAATGCGCATGCGCTCAAATTCTTTAACGCCGAAATTCCTCTCTCTTTGATGCCCATCCATATAAGCAACGCTGTCTGAAGACTAACGCAGTTCTCCAGTGTCGTTCAACACGGCAACATGACTTGCTCTATTTGTGATCGGAAGTTCACCAGGTACTACGATATGCTGAGACACAAGAGAAACATTCACGGATATGAAGAGGCTGAAGGGGAAACTGAGGGCCTGTCCGCCGGTACGGATAATGAGGTGTTGTCACCTGGTACGGATAATGAGGTGTTGTCACCTGGTACGGATAATGAATGTTCGCCCTCTGACGCCGACAGTGTTCGGTCGTCCCAGGATGGGAGCTCATCCTCCCACGCGGACAATGATAGCTCGACCGGCGAAGGCGAGAACTTGAGCGATTCAGATATGGTCAGCAGCGAACCGTCATTTTGGGATCTCATTGTGAATGAGGCTATTGATGCACACGCCGAGACTATCGAGGCAGAGGGACCGGACGAAGAGGCAATACAGCGGGCGTACATCGACATGCTACCTCGAATAAGAAAATCTGCTATGACCCTCTACGAACAGTATAACTTATTTCCTATTGAAATGAAGAGAGATCATAATCATAGGTCCATCATGAAAACGAAGCGCTACTTGGAAGAAGATATGGGTTTACCCCCCAGGGAGGCTCTGAAAAACGCTGTCAAAATGCGAAAACAGCTGTTCAAGGACATGCTGCCATTGGAGTATCCCGCACTGACAGAAAGCGAGTCTGACGCATAACTATGACTGCTTATTTTCGGACAAAGATAAAGGAGAAAAATGACGGAAATATACGACGGTGCTTCTGACGTATAACGTATCAACGATGGGTTCTCATTGAACACTGAGAAAACGAAAAGATGACGAAGATGGCCAAAATGATGCTGAAGTACGACATTGAGGGCTTTTTTGCATCGTACACTGATAAGAGGGGGCTTCAGACTAATGTCACTCTGTAGTTTAATGACCTGTAAACATGCCCATAACGGCTCACCGACCATATAGGTATGATGTAACATCCGGCGCGGTAACATTTACGAAACGCGAGCTCGAGCTCTCTCTCTCTCTCTCTCTCTCTCTCTCTGGCGTCGACGGGCGTCAAGACGGGCGTTGGCGTGCGTTAACGGGCGTTCATATTGACGGTGGCGAGCGTTAACTGGCGTTACCGCCTTAGGACTGGTGTTGTCGGCGGGTAGAGAATAGTGTTCCTATATTCCCTGACGTTATTCCAGAGTGTTGATCGTTTTTCTTTCGAGAGAATAAGTCTGATGTCTATTATTTCGTGGCTATGCAGAATCCGATGCTAATATAATTGGACGTCGATGACGTTCTTTAAAACTCGCTCTGCTTTCACGTCGAGAGCCTTCCCGACCATTAGGATCAATGTTGCCCCACCTAGAGCTAGTTGAGTGAAATTTCCCCTGTTCTTTCCGCTTTTTAGCGATCCGCGAAAATTCATAATTTTTTCATTCACACAGCCCATCACTTGACCGAAGTCCTTTCTCCACGTGGACAGAGTAACCCGAGGTCAAATATCATAGGTCAAACATCTCCCATTTTTCTTCTCTTTTTCCTCCGGCCATTTTCCCTCCGTATCAACAGAAGTGCGACCAAATTTCGCCTTTATACACTACTGTTGAAGTTTGAATGGAAAGGGCGAGAAGGCTTTTGCGGTCGGATTTATCGGATTGTCACGGTATTTGAATTTTGGTTTTCCTTAACTTTCATGATTTGTCTGACTGAGTTCGCATAGAACAACCAACTTTGTTGTCTTTGTTATGGCTTCGTTTACAGAAGCGCCGCATTCTGTTCATCTATCGCGAAAAAACATAAATCTGTCTAATTCGCAATTACTTTTGCCTCGCAGTCCTAGTGGAAGTGCTTCAGGATTTTCCTAAATAATAAATATTGTTAGTTGTGGAGCTTAAGTCATGGCGAAATATTTTTTCCTTACTGAAAATGAAACCGAAATGAGTCCTCACGGGCTTAATTAGAGGTACTGATGCTTTTTCTTATCTATCCAAGAAAGGATACGAGGCGAAGAGGTGTATACACATGCTATGAAGAGACGTACACGGGGTTATAATTTTAGATTTCGCGGACATTTCATATCATGGTCTGACAAATACAGAGGTCTATAATGTCAGATTCCCAGACACGTGTATCTTTTCGCCGATAGGTACCATATACTCCCGACTGAACAACTGTCGAGATCTGTTTTATTATCCTATAGAACAAAGTCCATTTTAATTGAGCGTTAATAGACAGGTCTTCGACATTTTACACGCCCGATACCTCATAGGGGTTTTTTTTTTCTTTTCTGTTATACCCTTTCAGCTTTGAGGGGGCGCTTTTAGCTCTTACAACGGATTAGGCGCGATGTACGGAAGTAAGCATATGGTCTAGGTCATATATTGAATTTTGAGTTTTCTACGGCCCCCCCTGATGAGGATATGCCTGGGATATGTTTATATATCATAGATATAGCCCGAAAATATCCGAAACACTGCTCTGAGCGTATAGCATGTGTACACGTATTATATTATCGGGCAGATGTCGGGTTAAAGGTGGATGTGTTCAGGAACAATTCTTCTTCTCACATTTCACACCGCTTTAAACATATTAAAAAAACCTTTCTTGAATCGCATTCCACGCAGATAGTATTTATTTATTTATTTATAAACTATTTCAATCATGGAAATTTCCATAGGGAGGATTGGGTAACATAGGATCAAATCAAAGGGCTGGTACATTAAGTTTGTGTAGATATTCACTGAACCCATTTACTGAAGGAAATTTCACCTCCAGTTACAGCTATGTCGTATTGAACATGACAACCGATATTCAGTTACATTTTCAATGCCTGATTCGTAAAACTGAGCGGACGCGATGGAATGGCTACGGATTTCTCCTTGCGATACAATACTCGAGGGGTAGAGGCTACTGGCTTGCTAGAAGTTATCCGCTTCCACTTTTTCAACCAAGAAAATTCCGAGAAAATATTCTTTCGTTAAAATTTACCGGTATAAGGATATAGCTCGTCATCGGTAATAGACCCTAGTTAGGACCAGGGGGACTAAGTCAGGAATTTATATCGATCGTCGACTACTTCAACACCATATATTATTCTACATGATTAAGATATTCCATTTTTGTTTTGTTCTTCCCGTGTTTCTGCTTTTGATACTCGTCGTCAAGAGGCCGTGCGGAGTTTATACATGTATTCAGGCTCTGTCGCTATTTGATCTAAGGGGCCTTTATTCCAAATACATGGGACTGT
>JAVTVY010010202.1:0-49312 GCA_036873755.1 Hanleya hanleyi
CCCCTGTACAGACCTTTTGGTCTTGATATATGTTGGCATTTGTGGGAAGTTGATGCTGGGTCGACATCGGGCCTTATAGACTAGTCTTTTGTGTTAATTGCCGTCATTTACATCTGACGACGATACAGCTCACCAATCTCCAATGTACGAGCTGTCACAGCGAAACAGCTCACCAATTACCAGTATACGAGTTGTCAGAGCATTTCCATCATAGCTCTCTAGATTTGTATCTAATACCTCTTATGCCGGTGCTAGGGGCCGTGTGGTCATATCATCCAAGTTGCCACATGAACAGGTACAATAAAAGCGTACCTGAGATACAACGCATATCACGAATCGTTAGATTCTTGGTATGTGCTTTAGAATAGGTTTACCAGAAGACTATTCTGTGAAGTCATATGACGCAGTCAGTATGTCGGCACCTCTACCCACTTCCCTTATATGTGTTGTAATTTTTACCTGTATATGGCGAGATTCTGCTGGTGGACGTTTCGTCCCCGAGGCCCACCCCCTGTACAGACCTTTTGGTCTTTGATATATGTTGGCATTTGTGGGAAGTTGATGCTGGGTCGACATCGGGCCTTACAGACTAGTCTTTTGTGTTAATTGCCGTCATTTACATCTGACGACGATACAGCTCATCAATCTCCAATGTACGAGTTTTCACAGCGAAACAGCTCACCAATTACTAATATGCGAGTTGTCAGAGCATTTCCATCATAGCTCTCTAGATTTGTATCTAATACCGCTTATGCCGGTGCTAGGGGCCGTGTGGTCATATCATTGAAGTTGCCACATGAACAGGTACAATAAAAGCGTACCTGAGATACAACACATATCACGAATCGTTAGATTCTTGGTATGTGCTTTAGAATAGGTTTACCAGAAGACTATTCTGTGAAGTCATGTGACGCTGTCAGTATGTCGGCACCTCTTCCCACTTCCCTTATATGTGTTGTAATTGACTGTGGTGTTGTTCGCCCCCCCCCCCCCCCTCCACCTTTTTATGCGCTGGGCTGCTGCTACAGGTCCCAGTGATGTCACCCTGTCTGTCTGGACGAGACTGACTATACTATATCATCTGGACTATATCATCTGGCAATAGGTTCCACAGGTGCCAGGAAATCGTGCGAAGATACTGATGCTAGTAGAGAAGGAGCATACATTGCAAGTTGATACGCCTCGTGAATCATCTTCAGCCAGGGTGCTACCATATACTTGGTAACATCGGATGTCACCGTCCAGTATAGTGATAGACATAATAGGCGTCTGAATCTCCTTGCTGGATCTGTGCAAAGTAGATAATGGCGGGTGGCTCTACTGGATAGAGAAGAAGTTCATCTTTCAATCCGTTGGCGAAGTCCGAAAGTGCCGGAATCGAGTATAGGTGTTGTTCACAAAGGCCAAAACGAGTAGGCTCATCCCTTGTATGAATTCCGGGACCGGACGGAAGAATGTTCTGGACCAACCCTCCGCTCCAGTTTGGGACTTTCTCTCAAAAGCGTGCCGTTCAGATATCCATGTTCCTAAGGTGAAGACCGTAAGGAAGGCTGTAAGATAGTGTTTTCACTGGACTTGACTGTAGAAAGTTGGAATGACAACCTAAATAACGCTCTCAGGACGACCGCAAAGGTTCTACCTGTACGAGTTCGCCGAGGTTGTAATGCGATAGCTCACAGTAGTGCAGAAATGCTGCCGGTCTGGCGGATGTCCACCCTCGTGGACAAGCGTAACACCTTGGCTAGGGTTGATCTGTATCTTTCGATGGCTCTAGCTGATGTTCACACTCGTGGACGGGCGTAACACCTTGACTAGGGCTGATCTGTAAACCACACTGGTACTGATCTGAAACTTCTTTGCAGATGTAGATGGAGTAGAAATCTGTTACTACCGAAGTAGAAGCAGCAACGGGATGGATTCCTCGAGACCGGCACTTGAAATAAGACCACTTCGACTGGTACAGTTGAGGTGTGGAAGATCGGTTAGCTGATACGTAGTTTCTGCAACTGTTCTAGATGAAAGCTATTTCTGTGAGGTAATCTCGCTGAACTGCGATGCAGCCACAGTGGTACGATGAGAATTATGACGTAGTCATGCTGTGTGATCTTTAGAGGAACTTCCTGTATCATGGCGATTGGCAGGAAGGCAAAGGCCAGGGAGTTGTCCCACTTGATCAATGAGGCGTCGATGGCCAGGATTTGCAGAGCTATGATGAAGCTGACGAAGAGTTGTAGCTCTGTCCTGGCTCTAGTCGCAAACTCGTCTCTCAGAGGCTATCCCCAACGATGGAAATCTGTGGAGTAAGGTCCTGGTTTCCTGGAATTCTAGCCACAATCCGGACCCTCCCCCCCCCCTCCTCTTTGCTTGTGTGAAAGATGACTATCGAGTTGTCGAAGGTCACGAGACGATCCCTGGATTTGAGTGTTCCGGTGTCCATGCGTGCCACCGGAAACGATGAGTTGATGGATTGCTCCAGAGGTACGGCTGACGGAGAGACTGTATCTGTCAACGACCAATTTGCGTGATGTCTTGCACTGATGTCAGCAGTCCCAGTAAATTCCTGCAAATGCACCAAAGTTTCCAAGCTACCTGATTGTCAATGCTTGGTAAATGGCCTGAAATGCACGGTCACTTGTAAGTTACAGACCTGTGACAACATGGCTGATGAGGACTTCCAACAAATCAGGATGATACGTCTGACGATGACAATTGTGATGACAACCAAGATTAGTTGTACAGTGAACTACAATGACTCGTGCGAACTGTTCATTTTGTAGCTACTTGACGAAGATGCAACATTCATTGCAGAACTGCTTGTTTCTCTCTTAAATATATCATGCTCGATTTGGAGGATACCAAACATGTGTAGGGTGGTATGCGGAGAAGGTGGTGGGTTTGGGGGGGGGAAGGGTTGAAGGGATTTTATTCTGCCAAATATTCAGTGATTACACATGTTGTTACTATCCAAACTATATATTTCGGTCGAGCTCTTCCAAATAATGTCAAGGAATCCAAGATGGCCCTCATGATGGAATCACGATGGCATCACGATCTTGGAAGGTAATTATGGTCTTTAATTTGGTTTTTATTTTCATATTTCTTCCTAAAGAACTGCAAAAACCAATAAAAATGATAGATACTACTCAGCTTTGGCAAAATAAATTACTTTCGTGAGCTTACAGCTAAAATAACTTGGGCAAAAGATGGACTTATTAAGTTCACAAATGTGATTTTCTGGGGACACCATGCGGCCGCCATTTTGAAATTTCCCATAAACATTTGCGCCTAGAATACTGCAATTAGGCTAAACATGGCCTAAACTATTCAGTCAGGCATAAACTATTCAGTCAGGAAGTTTCAGCTTGCTAGCTGTTTTCTATACCGAAATAGCTTAAAAACTTTTAAGAAGTCCCCATGATTTCCCGCCTAGGTCAGGTAGTGTTACCGTTCATTGGTTGTCATATTATTCAGACTATGTTGCTACACCATACCACAGCACATGATCTGCTTCACTATATTAGATCAGCCACTGTCTAAAATTGCACATTAATTGAACAGAAAGAAAGACCTGTAGCTTGACCAAGAGATCTTTCTTTGATTCTCATGGCTTTTCGTAGCTTTTGGGACGCCATATTGGATTGACCCACTTTTTGATACTTAGCTGCCACTCTGACATGGTCAGCAGGGTTTTTTGTCACCCACAGGTATCACGTGATAAGAAAAACATCATGAAGCTTTGCCCCTCAAGATGGTACCAATAAGTCAAATTTCGGGTCCTAGCTCCTAGCTCAGGACTTCCAGACATCTGGAAGCTCAGGGGTTCACAGCCACTGGAGAATAAAGAAATGAAATTGGGAACAGAATCAAATTATTATATCAGTAATGGAGAGAGAAATAGCAAAATTCCGGAAATGAAGTGTTTACTTTGTTGACACAAGCAGTCTACTAGTCCACTTATGTAAAGTGCATTATGCAATAAATCAACCATTACAGGTTTTATTACCAAAATGGTCAACATACAAGCCTCCATATGAGGCCTGAAAGGTAAAGCAGAATATCAGTGTTGCAGTATGTCTATTTGACCAAAATGGCCTGACTTCAAGCTCATTTGAATCCTTAGAGCTCATTCTCCATACTGACCATACACTGATGGCAGCATATTTCCTCTGACTGCATTTTAGTTAAGTGTAAGCAGGGGTTAATGTAGCCTGGACTAAGATATATTTAGCTGACTTTACCCTATGCCACATGATTATGCCAGCGCTAACAGCACCAATGTCCTTTCAATCCATTTTTAAACCATAATGTTAAAAAATTAGTAATTGTAAAAAAGAATGTATAATGAGATATAAATCAAGCATTATGTTGATGAGCTGCAAAATCAATGACAGGTGGTCCTTCAATTTCAATCCAAAAAAAAACTTTCAATCCCTTGTCTGACAATAATAAACTTCATAAACAGATGAAATGCCAATAAATTGTGCTAAAAAGGTTTACTGTCTATAGTGCCACCCAATGATGAACAATATCACACACCTACATGATGAAGCAAACTCCTCAGGTGTGGCCTGGGGAATGTAGATATTGGACTCAAGTCATGAGAATTTCATATATTTAAAAAAATGGTCATTTGGCTTACAAGAGATGTGAATTATAACACTGGGAATGCGACATTCATGTTCAGCAAAATAAATTTAAATTTTCTCTGATTAAGAAGCAAATTTCCATTTTGTGAAAACAAAATCTTATTTTGAAATGTAAAAATGAGTCTTCATGATTCGCCAACACCACCAAAATCTTGTCAGTTCTTTGCCTATTTTGCAGGATCATTATACCCAAATTTCATGGAAATCAAACACGCTGTTCCAAAGATATGATGTTACACATGTTTACCTGCATTCATGTCTATAGCGCCACCTAGTGACGACCAAATGCCACGAAAAACAAGCAGGTGAGATCTAAAGCCCTAGTGAGATGGCACATAAGAGTTCAATGGAAACAAATTTAATCATGATAATGGTTATAGAGGTTTTGTCGTTAAGTCAGATAAATGAGATTTTTCATTTAAATGGCAATTTGGTTTGCACCGAAAGGGAATTATGTCGGCAATCCTATATTTATGCTTGGCAGCCTAGAATAGAACAGTTTTTAAATATTTCTCCAAGCGAATTGGTAAATTTTCATTTCACGAAAAACCTTTTTTTTAGATGCAAAAAATTAAACATTTATAAACAATGTTACTATTTATAACCAAACCAAACCTGCTTTGCTATATGCCTTAATTTCGCCAGGAATATACCATACAAACGTTAAACGGAAGTTTAAAACAAAAGTAATCTCCCCCTGGGGAGTTATCCCCCTGGGGAGTTATCCCCCTTTGGGGAGCTCTCTCAGCTCAGCCAGGATATATAAGGCCAGCTCCCAGTATACACTTCCTCTTTTCTCATTGTTATAAACCGAGACCTGTGGTGTACAAGGCCGCGGAGTGAGGGGAAGGATGGGAGGGCCATCAAAGCAAAGCAGGTTTGGTTTGGTTATAAATAGTAACATTGTTTATAAATGTTTAATATTTATTGCCCAAACCTACACCTGCTTTGCTATATGCCTCACTACCAACATATGGAGGTGGGAACCTCGGCCTTGCTGTAGTTGTTCAATGGCAAGCTGAATATCCGCTGAGAAGATCACAAACAAGACACAATAAAACTCAACAAGAAAAACTCTGGTCGGTGACGCAGTAGGTAGTCATGGAATTAAGAAAGTAGCTACTTATCTTTTGAATGTCTTCATCCCTGTAGCTGTGATCTTGGATGTGGAGCACAATTTTACCAACACGCAGGGACCCGGGCACTGAGGCAACTGTGAGGTATGCGTAAGTAAGCGATGTACGAATCGGAAGGGCATTAGAGCGCATTCGTAGCATACAGGGTGTCCAAATCTGTGATCGTGGATGTGGTGCACAACTTTACCAACACGCAGGGACCCGGGCACTGAGGCAACTGTGAGGTATGCGTAAGTAAGCGATGTACGAATCGGAAGGGCATTAGAGCGCCTTCGTAGCATACATGGTGACCAACTTATAACCACCCTCAGTCCACCAACCGTCTAAAGTCAACTCTCTGTACTTTAGTCCCTGTCGCTGACACTGGACTGTTGTGAGTTGACAGCGGTTGCCCTGAGTCTACTCTACGTCTTCATTAATCCTCTGTACTTTAGTGCATGTTGCTGACACTGGACACCCTAGGATGGACGCAGATGACTCAGCTGAGATGATCTAGAAGAAGACGTCATAGATTTAACCTGAAAAGACACAAGCAAATCTGCAGTAAAGGCAAAGATTAAAAGTCACAATTGTGTCAGGCCATAATCGATAACTTGAGAGATGGTGGCTGGCCAACTGACCTATTACTTGTCTTAGGTGACCTTAAATGATCACAGATATGACAATAATTCTCAACAAAAAGAACCCTGGTCGGTGATGCAGTGGGTAATTATGGAGTAGTAATAGAAGTTACTTATCTTTTGAATGTCTTCAACTCTGTGATCGTGGATTTGGTGCACAATATTACCAGCCTTATGACTCGGGCATTATAGCACTGTTGAGTATTCGGGGGTAAGCATGTATGAGTTGGGATCTTTTTTCGCCAACGTAACAACATGGTGACCATCTTCTCAGTCCACAAGTCGACTTACGTCAACTCTTTGTACTTTAGGCCCTGTTGTCGACACTGGTCTGTTATGAGTTCACAGCGGATGCCCTGAGTCTACTCTATGTCTGTCTCAACTCTCTGTACTTTAGTCCCTGTTGCTGACACTGGTTACCTGAAACAAACATATTACTCACAAAAGTGTCAGTTCTTTGTACGTTGAACTTGTGAGATGACCGCAGGTGACTCAGCTGAGATGATCTAGAAGAAGGTCATAGCTTCAACCTGAAATGACACAAGCAAATCTGCAGTAAAGGCAAAGATTAAACTCTCCATTGTGTCAGGCCTTGATTGATGACTTGAGAGTCGATGGCTGGCAAGCTGACCCATTACTCCTTTCTTACGCGATCATGTAGTATGTGGACATATAATATGACCGAGAGATGAGATGAGATGATACAGCAAGCTGACTGACTTGCTGCGATGATGAAAAATGCCCCCCCCCCTCTTTTTTGAAAAGCTACTTGGCCACGTGCTGGGCAGCCACCAGCGGCCCAAGCGTGGTCACTCTATCTGATTGCACTGACATATCTCCAGATAGAAATTGGTGAACGTGGAGTTGACAATGTCATGGAGGGGCAAGTTCTTCCATAAAGGCCATGACGTAGCGATGGCACGAATTTCTGAGAAGAAGCAGTAGATAGTAGTGGGGGAGCGTCAATGGCCAATAGATATGACCACTTTATGGTCTTCTTCAACCACGAAGCAATGGTATTCTTAGTAATGTCACGCACTGCATACGGCCGAAGGGATAAGAATAATAGACGACGAGAGCCCCGACCGGGATCGGTATGAGTGAGATAGAAACGATAACTCTACTCGCGACTCTACCCATTCGGCCAGCCCATACTCATACTGGCGTATGACTCGAACAGGGTAAAACAGAAAGGTCGTCTTCAAAGTCATGCACGAAGTCTGATAACGCAGGGATGGAGTACAAGCGTTGAGCACACGGACCTAGGCGAACAGACTCATTTTTGGCAATGAACACAGGAATGGGTCGAAAGGGGATGCGAGACCAATCCGCCGTCCAGGTCATAGATGATCTCTCAAGAGCAGAGCTGCGATGTGGAAGACCGATTGGTTGAAACCATCGTCTTTTTTTTTTTTTTTAAGTTGATGTGAAGTCTGGCAACCAACCTAGACTATTAGCCGGAAATGAACACGATGTGGCGGGACTGCCACCAAAAACAGAGGTGGAAATAGAGAGGTCAATACCAGCACTAATGGATTGAGGGATGACGTCTGTAATAAGACAGAAGGAACTGCAGTGACCGAACTAGGATACGACCGTAATGATTAAGGTCCTGCGTAGAAATGACAAGATCTACCAGTTGACGACAAAACAACTATAATGCCCACGTCTAAAACTGGTCCAACGGTCTATACGGGACGAAGCACTTGATGGAGAGAGTCGAAAAACTGTCCCCAAAGTAACGACGAACCCACGGTAATCCCCCCCATAATTCGACCACCGGAAGTGCAACAAAAACTAGACATTTGAGATAGACAGATTTCAAAGTGTATAATTGAGCCTGCTGCAAAGATCACAAAGAGCTTTGATTTTATTGCTGGGATCTACCACATGTGCTTGTGTTGACTTCGGTCTGTGTACATAGTTCTAGATAATGTATTGCATCGTTTTGCATGTCACCTGTATGCATCCTGTATATGGCGAGATTCTGCTGGTGGACGTTTCGTCCCCGAGGCCCGCCCCCTGTACAGACCTTTTGGTCTTTGATATATGTTGGCATTTTGCCTGAGATACAACACATATCACGAATCGTTAGATTCTTGGTATGTGCTTTAGAATAGGTTAACCAGAAGACTATTCTGTGAAGTCATGTGACGCAGTCAGTATGTCGGCACCTCTTCCCACTTCCCTTATATGTGTTGTAATTTTTTCCTGTATATGGCGAGATTCTGCTGGTGGACGTTTCTTCCCCGAGGTCCGCCCCCTGTACAGACCTTTTGGTCTTTGATATATGTTGGCATTTTGTGGGAAGTTGATGCTGGGTCGACATCGGGCCTTACAGGCTAGTCTTTTGTGTTAAATGCCGTCATTTACATCTGACGACGATACAGCTCACCAATCTCCAATGTACGAGTTGTCACAGCGAAACAGCTCATCAATTAACAGTATACGAGTTGTCAGAGCATTTCCATCATAGCTCTCTAGATTTGTATCTAATACCGCTTATGCCGGTGCTAGGGGCCGTGTGGTCATATCATCCAAGTTGCCACATGAACAGGTACAATAAAAGCGTACCTGAGATACAACACATATCACGAATCGTTAGATTCTTGGTATGTGCTTTAGAATAGGTTAACCAGAAGACTATTCTGTGAAGTCATGTGACGCAGTCAGTATGTCGGCACCTCTTCCCGCTTCACTTATATGTGTTGTAATTTTTTCCTGTATATGGCGAGATTCTGCTGGTGGACGTTTCGTCCCCGAGGCCCGCCCCTGTACAGACCTTTTGGTCTTTGATATATGTTGGCATTTTGTGAGAAGTTGATGCTGGGTCGACATCGGGCCTTACAGGCTAGTCTTTTGTGTTAAATGCCGTCATTTACATCTGACGACGATACAGCTCACCAATCTCCAATGTACGAGTTGTCACAGCGAAACAACTCACCAATTACCAGTATACGAGTTGTCAGAGCATTTCCATCATAGCTCTCTAGATTTGTATCTAATACCGCTTATGCCGGTGCTAGGGGCCGTGTGGTCATATCATCTAAGTTGCCACATGAACAGGTACAATAAAAGCGTACCTGAGATACAACACATATCACGAATCGTTAGATTCTTGGTATGTGCTTTAGAATAGGTTAACCAGAAGACTATTCTGTGAAGTCATGTGACGCAGTCAGTATGTCGGCACCTCTTCCCACTTCCCTTATATGTGTTGTAATTTGTGTGTTTACGGTATCAGCAGTGGACGAGCTGAATACACACATATATAACTGCCACTGGTCTTAATTCCCTGGATGTGTGTATCTGAAGTCCAGTTCTCTTTGTAGTATGTATTACAACACATATAAGGGAAGTGGGAAGTGGTGCCGACATACTGACTGCGTCACATGACTTCACAGAATGGTCTTCTGGTTAACCTATTCCAAAGCACATACCAAGAATCAAACGATTCGTGATATGTGTTGTATCTCAGGTACGCTTTTATTGTACCTGTTCATGTGGCAACTTGGATGATATGACCACACGGCCCCTAGCACCGGCATAAGCGGTATTAGATACAAATCTAGAGAGCTATGATGGAAATGCTCTGACAACTCGTATACTGGTAATTGGTGAGCTGTTTCGCTGTGACAACTCGTACATTGGAGATTGGTGAGCTGTATCATCGTCAGATGTAAATGACGGCATTTAACACAAAAGACTAGTCTGTAAGGCCCGATGTCGACCCAGCATCAACTTCCCACAAATGCCAACATATATCAAAGACCAAAAAGGTCTGTACAGGGGGCGGGCCTCGGGGACGAAACGTCCACCAGCAGAATCTCGCCATATACAGGAAAAATTACAACACATATAAGGGAAGTGGGAAGAGGTGCCGACATACTGACTGCGTCACATGACTTCACAGAATGGTCTTCTGGTTAACCTATTCTAAAGCACATACCAAGAATCTAACGATTCGTGATATGTGTTGTATCTCAGGTACGCTTTTATTGTACCTGTTCATGTGGCAACTTGGATGATATGACCACACGGCCCCTAGCACCGGCATAAGCGGTATTAGATACAAATCTAGAGCTATGATGGAAATGCTCTGACAACTCGTATACTGGTAATTGGTGAGCTGTTTCGCTGTGACAACTCGTACATTGGAGATTGGTGAGCTGTATCGTCGTCAGATGTAAATGACGGCATTTAACACAAAAGACTAGTCTGTAAGGCCCGATGTCGACCCAGCATCAACTTCCCACAAGTGCCAACATATATCAAAGACCAAAAGGTCTGTACAGGGGGCGGGCCTCGGGGACGAAACGTCCACCAGCAGAATCTCGCCATATACAGGAAAAAATTACAACACATATAAGGCAAGTGGGAAGAGGTGCCGACATACCTGCCTTCAAGACACCCAACTGTTTATACAGCTGTCCTTACAGTGGGCGTTTTTCTATACACTGGCTACCTGTATATAAACTGGACACATAATTAGAATTTCATCTGATTCCGTGATCATCATCAAGTATATTACTTAAATTCGCCTTCGCCCTTCGCCGGTATGGGAGATCACCTGCTAGTCACCTTCGGTAAGAATCTCGCCTTGACTATCGCCAACTGCACGCCATCGGGCAGATTATGAATACTTCACAAGATGACAGGCCTTTACTTGGTGCTGGCTATAGCACAGGAGGTCTTTTATCACGCACCAAACGTGGAATGCTTCGGAAGCCGGTACCACGAATGCAAACGTTGGACATTCGTTCATCTGCTAATGATCTTCATTCAGTACTCGATCGGGAGCTAGCCGATCTCCAGCAACAAAAAGCTGAATTGGAGCGACAGGTTGCTGATGCCAGCCAACGACAGGAAATCATTGATCTACGGAATGAGGTTCGTCATCTGTCGACTCAACTTCAGGACATGAGTGTCAGAAGTCAAACGCCCCCACAAACAATGGTTCATACTGAGGTTCATCCGCCCCGCACACGTGAAAAACGAACAGCAAAAGACCTTAGGAAGCGGACAGACCTAGCCATGATGGCCGACTCGAGGATTGCAGCCGTTATTCCGCTGGGTGAAGATTCGGAGGATTCGGACGGAGGTAAGCCTTATCATGCCCGCTACGCCAAACCCAAGCTAAAATCTGGAAAAGATATCCAACTGACGGATCACGTGGTCAATCCGCAGCACTGGCCGCACACACATTTAAGCTCGCATTTTATTAGTCGGAAGATCACATATGAAGAGCTCAGCCAAGCTCAATTTGTGGCTGGGTTTGTTGCCATATTGGAGAAACTGTCACCTGAAAGTGTGGAATATAAGTGCCGGCTGGCACATTTACGGAAGCTAATGTACCACGCTTGTTCTCGACCATGGTCCACGGTGCTAAACTTCCATTCCGCTGTGCTCATAGAGATTGAATGGGGCACTCTTCATTGGGGCGAGTCATTCGCCAAGCTGGAGTCTTTCATTGTACATGCACGTGCTGGAGAGCGATATGTTAATCCTGCGGGTCATGCCGCCAATCGGGGAAGAACATTCGAGATAGTTGGACGTCGCTTCTGTAAACCCTGGCAATCCGGTGAATGTCGTGAAGACAAAAAAGTTCACCGGGGTCGTGTTTCGGGCGTGGAGACTGATGTGTCGCATATGTGTGCTTACTGCTGGGTTACGGACAAAGTCGAACGTGGACACCCAGAATCTGCATGTGTTAAAGCACGTGGTAAGCCGCACTGACATACGCCATGTCCTAATGTACCACTGCTTGTGACTGATATACCTATGTCACCATCTTCGCCGGATAGATCACCATTATCATCGTCATCGCTCTCGCCTGCACACTCGCCCACTCCGACGCCTACTTCACCGCCTACGCCATCATTTACACCATCGACTACGCCATCACCAGTGACATCGCCTACGCCAACGCCTACTCCATCGCTATTGTCTACGCCTACGCCATCGCCAACGCCCACGCCATCGCCTACGCCATCACCTATGTCATCGTTTATAACATCGCCCCCGCCCGCACCTTTATCGCCTAACGTTTCCTCTCCATCATTGCATTCGGATGACACCCCGTCATCAGCCCGTCCATATGTTGACATTTCAGCCATTCATGATTTGATCAGGCACTCGGCCCGACCCAATGTGGAACTGTGTCAGATCCCAGTGTACTCGAACTGGAACATTTCAGTGTTACGTCATTTGTTAGAGCACTATGAAGATCCCCGTGTTGTTGATCTGTTACATTATGGTTTTCCAGTCGGATACGTTGCAGGAGTATTGCCATCTTGTGCCAGCTCTCGCACACATCAGGGTGCTCTGAACTTTCCTACCGCCGTGGACAGTTACCTAAAAACAGAACTTGCTTATGGCGCCACGATTGGGCCATTTAGTGAGAATCCACTCTGTTGTCCTTTGACCCTCTCACCACTTAACACAGTTGATAAAGACAATGGGACCAAAAGACGCGTGATTCTGGACTTGAGCTGGCTGCTGGGAAGCTCTGTTAACGATGGGATCAGTACATCTACCTATCTGGGTGAGGAGGTCACATTGTCGTATCCAACTGTGGATGATCTGTTGGACATTATTCGAGAGAAAGGCCGTGGATGTCTCCTTTTCAAACGTGATCTACGCCGTGCATATCGACAAATACCAGTTGATCCGGGTGATATTCATCTCCTAGCATACCGCTGGAGAGAGTCCATCTATATTGACACAGTGTTTCCTTTTGGTCTGAGATCGGGCGCATATGTTTGTCAGCGTGTCACTGACTCTCTCTGTTATATTGCCCAACAACAAGGCGTTTCATGTGTAAATTACCTCGATGACTTTGGCGGTGCTGATACGCCTGATAAGGCAAATCAGTCCTTTCGGACACTTGAACATGTGTTTCACGTTACTGGGGCGGAAGAGGCTGAGGACAAAGCCTGGCCTCCGAGCCCTGTTATGCCGTTCCTCGGTGTCGAAATAGATACCATAACCATGGAAATGAGAGTACCGCCAGACAAGCTGAAAGAACTTCTTACCCTGTTGCCAGACTGGCTCACAAGACGTTCAGCCTCCAAAAGACAATTACAGTCGTTGATTGGGAAACTGGCTTTCATCGCCAGGTGCGTCAATCCAGGGCGGCTGTTTATCGCACGGCTTTTGGATCGTGTCCGTGGCTTGACGCATAATCACCATCACCTCTACCTCAATAATGAGTTCCGGAAGGATATTCAGTGGTGGCTAAGCTTCCTGCTCCAGTATAATGGTGTATCAATCATTAAAATGGAACCCTGGGCAGAGGCAGATGCTACATTCTGTACTGATGCGTGTCTGACTGGATGTGGGGGGTGGTAAGATGCTTTCTTCCATCTAGCTTTCCCTGAAGAGATTACACGACAAGACCTCCCCATCGCGGTCCTCGAGTGCTATGCGATTGTGGCTGCCGTCAAACTATGGGGGCATAAGTGGCGCGGCATGCGCATTACGGTGGGCTGTGATAACACTGCCGTCGTCACTGTGCTAAGCTCTGGAAGAGCTCAACATCCTACTCTCTTGAGTTGTCTCCGTGAGCTCTGTTATTATAGTGCGAGTGGGGAATTCGAGCTTCGGGCGGTGCATGTACCGGGCTCTGGGAACACTCAGGCAGACATTCTCTCAAGGTGGCATTTAGACAACAAACTTAGTAACAGTTTCTATGCCATGACCCATCTTCAAATGCACCAGGAATCTATTTGTCCCGACAATGTGTTTGACTTTCTGTCTAATTGGTAGTTATTCTGCTTGCAGATACGGACCTTACGATATTGCAGCGAGAAGCCCGGCGGAGTCGTATAGCCGCTTATGCACCGGCTACCAAGTCAAATCTCAGGACTCAATGGAGACTTTATCTTATGTTTTGTATATATTTTGGCTGCACCTCGGAACCAGCTACTGTTGAAACATTATGTTTGTATGTGCAATTTCTTTCTCGTTCTTTCACTGCGCCTAGTGCCATAAACAACTACCTTCATGCGGTTAAGCTGTGGCATTTATATCAAGGCCTCGATGCACCTCCTATTAATGACTTTTTCGTTTCTTTAACCTTTCGAGGACTTAAGAAATCTATGTTTCACACACCGGTACGTGCGCCTCCGATTACCCCTGACATTCTGTTATGCATTTGGCGTGTCCTGGACTTACAGGACCCTTTTCAGTGTACCATGTTTTGTTCCTTTCTTTTTGCCTTCTTTTTGATGGCCCGCAAGTCATCACTGCTGCCCAAGTCTGTTGCTGCTTTCAGGCCTTCTCTGCATTTGTGTCGATGTGATGTCCGTTCACATCCACATGGTCTGTTTGTACAACTCAAATACTCTAAAACCAACCAATTCGGCCTGTTAAACTTTGTTGTCCCCCTCGCGCCCATCCGTGATTGTGCGCTGTCCATGCCTTCTATACCATGCAACGGCTCGTTCCTACATCTCCCGGTGACCCCCTATTTTCCATTCCTGGCCCTCGCGGACTGCGTCCAGCTACGCAAACTGATTTCGTTACCTTTTTAAAATCTACCCTTGTGCGTTTGTGCCTCCCTCCTACCCATTGTACTGGACATAGCTTTCGCTGTGCTGGCGCCAGCTGGGCATTTAGTGCAGGCCTTCAAGGTGAACTTATCCAATTCATTGGGGGGTGGTCCTCGGACGCTTATCTTGGTTATCTTGAGTTTAGTGATTCTGCCAAATTCTCCGCGGCCCGTTTATTCTCTGCACATGTAGGCCGACATCTTAGCAGTGACTGACTTCTATTTTTTTTTATTTATTTTCATTTTGTTTGGCCGTTTGGTTTGGTGGGTTGGAAGCTAGGTCCAGTCTTTCAGTACTTTGTATTAGTTTAATTGGACTGACGTTTACATGTAACAGCTATTCAGAGCAAAGCATTATTCTCTGAATCGCTTCTCGTCATTTTATATGTTCTTTTGACAATTGTAAGTTCCAATCTGACTATACCTAGCTTCCCTATTCTGCCAAACCTGTAAATAAATTTGTGTATATAGTTTCCTTATGCTGGTGTTACTTGTGTCTTTGCACTTGAGATTAATTTGGTCTATATGTGACCAAAAAATCTTGACGGCACCAGCTACAAGGTGTCACACTCCGTCACCATATGGCTTTTCTTCAATTAGAATGAAGAATGGGACTGTTACTTTTTCTCGCGTTTGAATAACAGAGTTGAAAAGTGAACTCCCTGTGATCGAACCACTAGGGGCACCACCGCAAGTAAACCTCGATGTGAAAGCCCCAAGATGGAGAAAAACGCCAAGACTATAAAAGTGATACAAGGGCGATGCCGACTCCGAACGGAAGGACTTGCCACACAAACTGACGACCGACGATGGTGAATCGTAGGAAAAACGCCGAAAAACGAGGATGAATGGGTAAAAGAACATATGCATCTCGCCTTTAAAGCGATGGGGGTCAACCCAGCGATAAAGAAAACGCATCAACCGAAAAGTCTTATTAGAAAAACACCGAAATCGAAGAGACGTGCAGGCGAACAAACGTGGAAGTCTCTGTGACAATCAAGAAAAAGATCTAGAAATGGAGACCGGAACTGTCGAACTTGACGACCCTGATAAGGAGGTATAAAAAAACGACGTGGTGAACGGCGTTATTGCGTACGGGAACGTCTAACAGATGTATGAGAAAGACGTACAGGAGTAAGAGGACCACGTGGCGGCGTAATGGAACGTCGCGACGTAATGCGAAACGCGAAAGGCGTTGCTTGAGAAACGGCGAAGTGATTTTCCCAAATTGTAACGAATCAGTTCAATTTATTGTACATATACGCTCAAAAAGGAGCAGGGTAAAACCTTAAAAAATGTACGAGAAACGACGTTGAAGAGAACAAGAACGACGTTATGGAAAAACAACTGAAGATGAATCTGAAAAAACTGGAAAAATCACAGTGGAGTCCGAAACAAAACAGCCGTAGTATGCGAGACTTGTAATGAGATTTGAAACACATCTAGGAGAATGAACACATTCATTGTCCCCAGCGTTAATCGAGAGCGTTACTCCGCCTGGTAGTAACATCCCCTACAATCAACACAAAGAAACTTCCAACGTAAACTAGGAAGATCTTCAATAAAATTTTTAAAAATTCCCCGAAGAAAGAAAATACATTTAGATGAGTCTCGACGGTAGATGAACTATAAGGTCATAAACTTCATAAAATTGAATTGACCAAACCAAAACAATGTTCAATCTAGAACCGCCCCCTAATTAGAGGTCCAAACTGCACATAAGTCCTCAAATGGAATAGATGAAATTATCATCCGGAATAAAAATTAAGATCAATTTTTAAACAAATGCTGTAGACCAAAAGATGTTTGGACGAGGCTATCGAGGAGAAAAACATTGATAAAGAGCAGTCTGTGGTTCTTCTTACAAGGCTGTCCGGTAAACATACTCGGACGCAAGTAACTTACGAAGAACAAGAAGACTGCCCGATGGAACAAACTTATGCTGTCCCAAGCAGATGATTGAGAAACTTCAGGCTGATCCCGACACAGACAGGGTAAAGATCAATAAATACCCCACGTGCTGACGAACGAGAGCAATTCTAAAGATTTCTCGGAAAAATAAACTCACTCAAGCTAATAATAATAATTTCTCAGAAAGAAAATAAAATTAAAGCTCAACCCAATTTGAATTGTACGTCTAATTCAATATACCGATGGGGAAATTTGGTTGTGAAAAATAAAAATATCACAATGCAATATTTACTAGCAGAAAAATGTATTCCAAAGAATAGCACATTTTTCTTAATAAAGATCTCGTGATCTCTTTTGTTGTTCAACACACCCTTGATTACACAAAGAGAGTAAAAATGTAGCTCATTAAAATGTAACAAAGAGCCGGTGTATAGCTTTGACTTGTGATGACGAAGACAAACGCAACAACAACAACACACGTAAAAACAAACACACAGAAAAAACTCTGCAAGTTCTCTCATGATCACATGATATCAAATAAACAGAGTAACATTTGATATAACAAGAGACTAAATTTTGGTAGGAGCAATGAACTGAATGCATAGAAGAAAAACTACCAAAACTGGGGAAAATCCGGAACACAAGAACAACAACAACACAACGAAAAATAACGGTCTGCAAATTCCCTGCAGAACTTGTAATTCTCCGAAGTTATAATACGTTGAAGCATTTCTATTTCGTGAAGAAAAATCTTTGTTCAATTTCGTACAGTTCAAACGTAATAAAAATAACCTCCTGAATGAATTAACTGTCTGGAACGAGAACGGCGTTGCGATGAAACAAGAGCGACGATCAGAAACACGGGAACGACGACGTGACGTGTCAACATACGCCGAAAGTGGAGGTTGTAAATCCGTAATCCGAACAATTACAGTCGAGTTCGAACGCCCTTCCATAGAATGAGAGGCTGTTTTCTTTTTAGATCAAATAGCAGAGGAAGATTTAAATCGTAAAGGAGATACAGAACGATTTTTATTCCTATTGTAAGAATCAGCCAGAGAAAGACCAAATGACAAAGGAGTCGGTGAACTGACACGCGGTGAGATCAAAATCTTTTGTCCGTCGGAGACAATGGAGTGTTCCGACCGCCGCGACCTGGCTTTGTCTGTCTGAACAAAGAAACCGGTTTCCCAGACAATGCTATACCAGAGAAGGCTAGACTTTCAAGTACAGTCTGGTTATCTTCCTGTAGGACGGTACCACTAGGGGGAATATTACCAGACACAGAAGAAGGTGCCGGACTTTTCAATTTAGGAGACAAATCCAAAACGGGACCTCTATAATTTTGATGTCTTTCACTAAGGCAATTTCAAAAACGCGTCTATCGACCTCCGATAGATCGGGGTTTTCAGTAGCTTACAGTAGGTAAGACCTACGTGCTTAAGCATAATTTTTCCAAGTACATGAATCCCAAGACAAACATTCAGCACATGTGTTATTTCGATAGCATAATTTATCTTTACACGCGAAACGTGTGTGGGCGTCTAAGCGTGTCGAAACTCGCCCACACGAACGGCAAGAAATTGAAATAATTGGGATAGAATACTCAGACATAATCAAGAAAAACTTTTCCGTGAATAGAGTACAAATTTAACAACAACAACTAGGTGTATGGAACTCCCTGATGTAACCACTGGAGGTTACAAACGAGAAAAGAGGAAGTGTATACTGGGAGCTGGCCTTATAGATCCTGGCTGAGCTGAGAGAGCTCCCCAAAGAGAGATAACTCCCAGGGGGAGATTACTTTTGTTTTAAACTTCCGTTTAACGTTTGTATGGTATATTCCTGGCGGAATTAAGGCATATAGCAAAGCAGGTGTAGGTTTGGGCAATAAATACTTGCCTTTATAGTTATGCCAGCTACACCAAAACCTTTTCAGCACATTGACCATCCTTCAAGACCATTGTAATAAAATTTCAAAGAAATCAGACAAGCCGTTCAGACGAATCGTCAGAGAAAGGTTTACCTATGCTCTGACTACAACGCCACCTAGTGGTGAGCAGCGGGTATCGAAACACAACCAGACAAATTTCCCAGGCCTAAGGAGATAGCACACATAATGTAGTCTGACCCGAAAATATTTAAGGGTTTCAGAGATATTCACGTTTAAAGACGCAGCGGCGGATCCGTTTCTCATGAAAACATAAGAGCATCCACTTTGTGGAAATGCTCTAAAAACAGATTGGATACAAATTTAGGGAGTAATTGTAGTTTAACCCTATCTGGCCTGGGCGATTTGGGTAGATGTATTTCACGAAGGGAGATATTGTCCGAGTCTTTGTGCAGCTGAAAAGGCTCAAGTCTAGACATATTGTTGTCCCCAGACTTGGCTATTGTAGGCATTCTCGTGATTCTTACATGAAGCATGAACCGCGATTTGGGATGTACTGCAGCCTGGGGGGTCTACAATAAAGTGTAAAAAATTCCAAGATGGCTGCCATGATGTCACTGTGATGTCATTTTCAAAAAGAGCATTTTTTTTACCTTTTTTTGGGTCAGCATTTCAAATTTTTTATTTTCGTTTTTTCTTTGCAAAAAATCATGATAAATTAGTAAATAATAATCTGATATGAAATAAAATTTTACCCACTTTTCAATAGAGAAAAGCACAAATTTTGAAGAAATATGACGAAAACAGAACTTTTTTGGTACCCCGCATGGCCGCCATTTCGAATTTACCCATGATCCTCTGGTAGGGGCGCCATAGAAATAGGCTAAAAATGACTCCAATATGATAATCTAAAAAGTCACCAAGTCTTTTTGATGTCCGGAGATAGGAGCAAAAAACCAACCGGGGGAGGGGGGGGAGGGGGCACAGCCCCTCCCCCAGTCCATGTAGGGTTAAGCCCTTTCCCCTTTTCAAATCACAGAACTTGATTGGCTACTGGGAGTTGTGCGAGTCGCCCATACCCACACAGAATCCCTTATAAATATTATGGGTATGATATTGCTGTAATGCTAGTGGAGGAGCACCAGCAGTTCATGAAGAAAAAAACAACGGCGAATAATCAAATGAATAATTATAAAATAAATAACAATAATTATATCAACATACACATGTGTAAATCACTAATAAATTTTCATAAAATAATAAAGGTTAGAAGGATCACAGCAATTGTTACAATAAAACATTTCATAAAAACATGTTCAACAAATTAGGTAGCAAAATGGAAGGATGGTGTAGCTTGAATCGGGCAACCAAATCAACACCTTTCTATGCCTTGGCACCATTACTAACAAGCCTTTCCCTCCCGCTTTCTCTTTACCATTGGGAGTAGATAGACCATGATATTAATGATGCACTGATCCCATATTCAAAATATTCTTTGCAAACTGTTGTTCCCATCACTAAAACTTTGCACAACAGACTCTCAAACATTGTTTCCTTTTCACTTTATTAAAAAATACTGAATAAGTCTGTTATATTTTACAGTCACTAAAGGATCACTTTCCAATACAATAAGTGAGTAAGATGTATCTTTTATTATTCTAATAGCGAGAAGAAAACACAGTTTCTTTCAAATACCAAAGTAACAAAAAGTAATGATTTGAAACTTTGAAAACTTTGAAAAGTCATACACATTGCTGCAAGGATGTATCCTAATTGTTAGGCGTTACTACAAAGTAGCGAAATGTAAATTTGATATACAGCAAGTACAAGGTATGCCCTGTTAATCCCTGTGTAATTTAATTTTCACTTTTGTGAAATCATGGTTAAATAACAGATATAAATGCTTAATTATTGCCCACAGAGTTTTTTTCTTGATATGGACCAAAATATGTGTACTGTTTCAGAGGATATTCAGAGATGACCCGTCAACGAGTTCGCAACTTTCTTTCATATAGATATTGCTTAATCACCGTACTAATTCAGCGTTGAACTCATCTGAAAAGATTGGATAAAAATTAGGGAGTAATTGTAGTTTAAAGAGGTAGAAGCGTCATTTAAAACATATTCAGCAAATAACATATTTCGATAAAAGTTATTAGTAGCCGAGATCAACTATGGTGAATGTTATTCTGTGACCTCATTTTTAAATATCACGGGCATAGATATCACACTTCTGACATTCTCAAATGTGACAGCACTTGGCTCCAGTGCCTGAGATGACATCACAAAATGCGCATTGGCATTCCGAGTGTGATGCTGGATCTTAGAACTTTTATTGCACTATGACAGCTTATAACATGACATCATGGACACCTGGTCATGTTATCCGACGTCATCTCAGTAATTTCCCATTTTAATGTTGTTCACTAGACCGAATTGAAGAATCTGATAACAATGGTCCCAAAAAGAAATACAAGATTTCATGACTTGAAAATCTTTTGGCAAATGTTGCCAGTGATGATGTTGTTCAGTTTATCTGAACAATTAAAATCATGCTACTACCTCTTTAAGTACCCCTACAGTCAAATCACAGAACTTGAGTGGCTACTGCAGGTTGTGTGAGGTCGCCCATCCCCACTCTGAATCACCTATAAATATTATCATGATTATACCTGATCATGATATGATATTGCTGTAATGCCAGTGGAAGAACACCAGCAGTTCATGAAGAAAAAAACAAAAACAATGGCGAATAATCAAATCTATAATTATAAAATAATTAACAATAATTATATAAACATCAGTAATAAATGTTCATAAAATAAAATGTTTTCAACGTAGTCCGATTTGAACCATGGATAGTCCACCTAACACAGTAATTGTTACAATAAACATTTCATAAAAACATGTTCAACAAAATAGGTAGCAAAATAGAAGGATAGTATAGCTCGATTAGGGGAACCAAATCAAAATTCTCATCCTGCAAGACACCTTTCTATGCCTTGGCGCCATTACTATCAAGCCTTTCTCTCCTTTCTCTTTACCGTTGGGAGTGGGTAGACCATGGTATTGTGATGATGCATCTGGTCTCCCATGTGGGAAGAGATCTGTACAGACACAGCTCTCTTTGAAAATGCAATAACAATTGGACTATGTCAACATCGACAACATTCTATAGACGGCACTCTTAACTCATTGACTACGACAAGCCGCTGTGAGCAGCTCCCGTTACATAAATTTCTCTACGGAATAAATATTCATGACTGGACGGAATAAATTTTGCAATCATGTAAAATTACACACAAATTATGAGCCGGTGACATCAGCTCTCCAGCGGAAATTTATGTAACAGGAGCCGCTCACAGCAGCTTGTCGAAGCCAAGGAGTCTCATTGCCTTTATTTTTTTATATTTTTAAATTATGCAAATTATGAAAAATTAATTATAAGTCAGTGACATCTGCTCTCCGGCAGAAATTTATGTAACAGCGGCTTGTCGTAGTCTTGTGTCCAATCATACATGTAAATATTTATTTCATAGGCAAATTATAATTATCACATCCGGGAATTTTATATGCATTCTGTTGACATCCTGGTACCCCAGGTCTCGATATATGTTCTGTTGATAGTCTTCCCATCTTCACATATAACCCAAAACACAAACAACTTCATCATCACCAACAAGACAAAGTACAAGAAGACAGAATTCACATCACTCAAGGAAAGAATGCCATCCATAGTGGAGTTAATTGAGTCCCCAAGCCCACCCAAAGGCCCACACACTCCCTCTCCATTCTCTCACATGAATATTTTCAACTCTTGGTCAAGATATAAAGCGGCTTTTGAAAGAAAATATATATATGTATATATACAGTACAAGGCAGAAATAACTTGCTCATAAACGCGAGTGAAAAAAATCATTTTCGCGACTATAATTTATTAATCGCAGCCTGAAAACTCGCCTAAATCGCGCAAAAACAAAAGCATAATCTCGACTGAAACGCGTCGACCGTACGCCGTAACTGCATGACGCGATCAGAACAAGTCGCGTGTTGTAAATAAACGAGTTCCTTTGCTACTTGCCGATAGTCTCGTTTGTCAGCCTTGTATGCTCAGATGAATGCATGCGGGAGGATTTTGTTATGGACCGTGTTTTTTGAAGCAATATATTTGCATGTAGCTTGATTGATACCCAGCTAAATATATATATTTTCAGAAAGCCCACACTTTAATTAATCTGTCCTTGAAAATATCTGCCCTTTTGTGTCTAAAATAAAACCAGACCAGGCGAGAAAAAAAATTGATTTCGGCAACAATGAGCATTACCTTGCGTCTATGTCCCAGACAAACGATAATTTTCATAACAAATCTCATCACGATTTGCTCAATTCAAGCGGACGATCGTGCTAAAATACCAGTACATCATCTTTGTGGGTTTTAATCCGACATATAAATCGGAGAAACCCTTTATTTCCATTGTAAATCCAACAGTCGGCTCGCTAAAGTTTCCAACTGAGGCATTTTCTCTGCGATAAATTCACTCGGCACTGAAGACCGGCATACAGACAGACAGCCGGTCAATCGCTGCGATTGTCTCACAGACTCTCCTACGATGACCTCATTCTCAACTAATCAGCTTCGCGGTATTAACCAGCTCAGTCGACCTTGTTTTATCGAACGAATATTCATGACAAGGACATGTCTATTCAATCAAATTCTTCGTGATTTCTTTGTTAGTTGTTAAATCACTCATCATAGGTCGAAAGTGGGGGAAATGGCCTTTGGAATGAGGCCAATATCTCCCACATTCTACCGCGGGAAATGAGATTTCGATGACGCTGAAGATGGTTCAAAAAACGGCAAATTCTTCGTTGATTTTCTCAATTTCAATAACAGTGAAGGTACGTCTTCAACAAAATAAACTTCTTATACGTTTATAGTATGATTCTTAATAAACTTTGAACTTATATTTCCCATTATTTCGTTATTGAATGGTGTGGACTATCAATGAGCTTTCACTCGACGAACATTTTACTGTGTGGGGAATTTCTTACGTGGCGGTCAATCTTGGCTTGTTCGGCCAACAAGACTCCATCTGACGCGATCAATAAAGTAATCCCTTTCGAAATATGCCTGTGGATCGCGCTAAAACCCGAGACGATCGCGTCGATAGCGAGATCGGCCGCTTTTACACGCGGACGCGTTTACAGAAAGCAGTCGGGTCTAAACCGCGTGTTCCGAAATTTATAGTCGCGACTTCTTCAATAAACTAGCGCGGGTCAGTCCCGATTACTTCGCGTTCTACTCGCGTTTATGAACAAGTTATTTCTGCCTTGTACTGTAATTTCAATATTAGGAATCTCTGGAAACTGTAAAAGATAAAACCTGTGTGAAGAAATTTAGGAGACGGGTATTGATTATAAAGCATTTGTCATCTAGATGACTTGATATGTAGATATTCCATAAAGTTTGGTGCCGTCTCGGAACTGTCAAACCTTGGATAATGCATGATTCTCACGATATCACGCATGACCTCGCGTCTGGATTTTCTTGGTCTTCCTTGGATAACACATCAGATTCCAGCTTAGGGACAGAATCCAAAACCTTCAACCTGGGCAAACATTGAAATACCCTGAAACATGACAGAACAATCATGTATTACATGCAGGTAGTACATACACAATGCAATAACAAGTCATTGTTGTTTGTAAATAGTCACAGTTGTTAAAATGACCAAATTTTTAAGAGAATTCAGAGCCAGGGGTCTCCTTCATTTGAATTATTTCACTCACACACTCAATATACTCAATCCAAGGGACCCAGAATCTAAATGTATTCCTTGCTTTTAATATTAGCTGACCATCACTGCTATAATGTTAACAGCTTTCAATCATCTATAGATCTAACAGAAATCGCATTTCTCTGGGAGCATTTCACCTGCTACATTAAACTAATTTGAAAATTTCTACCTAGAGCAGGCTACTTTAACACCATTTGACTAAAAAGACACCATTTGTCATGTTTGTTGATAGCAATAATAAATAAGCCCAACATAATTGCTGCCTCATTCACCTTAGTACCAAGAGATATAGGTATAGCCAGGATTAAAGTATTAAGGTGGTCATGGAGGGGGAGGGGGAGCAGACAATGACTGTGAACTCACTTTTGTCTGTAGTTGGCTGTGAATGTGACAGGGTTACCATACAAGCAGAGACTTTCCAAAGGTGTGTTCCTCAGTCGATCCAGTCCATTCACAGAACCAATGTTATTGAACTCCAGGCTCAAGCATTTTATAATGACTAACTTTGGCAGGTGCTGTGGATAGGAGCAGATTATAGACAATCATGTACACTCTTGAATTTTAGTTTAAACACAAAGTTGATCAGATTCAGCCCCCCGCCCTCACCCAATCCCATAAAAATCTTAATCTGGTGTAAGGCCACTGTCACTTCATCGGTTGTTTAGCATGACCAGCCCTCATCTATATTTTGAGCGCAAACACAGGAAGGAAGCGATCAGAGATTGCTCAATTGTATGCCCCCCCCTTCCGCTTTAATCAGACACTGCCCCGCCATTGTTCTGTTCTGTATTGGTATTGATATTATTGATATTTATTTGCAAAGAATCAGCATGGCTGTTTTTCATCTATGCATAAAAACAATAAATAAATAAATAAAACATAACATTTAGATAAAACAATTAGACATAGACATAAACGGTTACAAAATATTACATGTTATCACAGTTAACATTACGTTCGGCCCAGAGTATACATACATTAAAATGGCTCAACGTTAGATAAAATAAATATGGTGCAGTGCTTTTTAAAAGTTTTTAACGTATTGCACGCACGAACTTCTTTCGGCAACTCATTCCACAACTTTGCACCTTGAAATGAGAACGATTTCTTGAGATTTTTTGACAAGGTGATGCCATTTGCCTGAGAGAACCTAGTACTATAATTATGAATCGTTGTAGAAAAATTAAAAAGTCATTTTAAGTGACTAGGGCATTTATCGTTTACAGTTTTCCACATTAGAACACATTTGTTTAAGAAGAATCGCTGCTTAATGCTCAACCACTTACAGTTTCTCAACATTTCAATGCGATGTGTTCTATAGTCACATTTGAGAATAATGCGCATTGCACGATTTTGTATTCTTTGAATTTTTGCAATGTTGATTGGTCGGTGGACCCTTACAATCCAGCAGTGGCACTGCATTTGCAGTGGTGCACTGCATTTCCACTGCACACCCACTGGCAGTGGTTGACTTCTGCAGTGGTACCACTGCAAATAACTGCTAAAAACTGAATTTCCACTGCACACCCACTGGCAGTGGTTGACTAGAAAACTGAATTTCCACTGCACACCCACTGGCAGTGGTTCACTATTGCAGTGGTGCCACTGCATTTCCACTTCTCTGGCTCTGTCAAAAGTTGGCCATCCACTGCAAATCCACTTCTGAGAAATAGAATCTTACAATGCAGGACTGCTTCTCCACTGCCAAAACTCAGAACATATAGCAAGCACAAACTCCACTGCACCTCCACTGCTGTAACTTCTTTATTTTCACTGTTAAGTTACGGATCATCCATGCAAAATAATGGGGCATGCATGTACAATGTCCATTGAACAACTATCAAATAATTGAAAGCTTGGAGTACAGAATCGAACTACACATACTGTCGTAAAGGAAAAGGCAACGTTTTCATGACTTGGTTCACCCAATTACAGGCAACATATAATATGATGTTCCCATGCCACATATGTTCTCATGCCACATTGGATTTTATAACCTGTGATGTGTTCAACCAATTGATGTGAGGAAAATAGTATTCATTGCAACATTTGAAAAGAGATAACAGGGATAATTGTAAATGATTGATGGCATACATGCATTTGCTGTTAAAAAATTGTTGCAATCAAAGTGCAGTCTATTGCCATATACACTTGATGCAAATTTGTTGTCTGTTATTCAAAGTTTAATCACGTACACACTAGTCTCATGGAAACCAAATATACCCCCCCCCCTCTCTCTGTGGTAGACTTTGTCATTTACTGTACTTACAATAATTGAATTTGAATTACACCTACAGTGCATCACTGTTGTCTATGTAAGTATACACCTCTGTTCAAATATAATGGTTTTCACTGTAGGAAATGCTCTTCTGTGTATGTTTGTACACGGCTTTTCATTTTTGATGAAATTAATTCCTGGTATTAAATTAATTTCATTTGATCAAACAATAAATTGCCTTTATTCGAAATAATCGACTTGTTTTCTATGTACATGTAGGCTATACTAGTTCCACTGCCAGTGGATATCCACTGCCAGTGGATGCCCACTGACAGTGCAGTTCCACTACCAGAAGATGCACAGCTCCACTGCCAGTCCACTGCCAGTGGATGCACAGCTCCACTGCCAGTCCACTGCCAGTGGATGCACAGCTCCACCGCCAGTCCACTGCCAGTGGATGCGCAGCTCCACTGCCAGTCCACTGCCAGTGGGTGCGCAGTCCCACAGCCATAACCTAGTATTGGGAATATGAATATTCATGAGTATGCTAATGAGCTACAACTGCCAGTGGACTTCCAGTTGCACTGGCAGTGGACTTCCAGCGTTTCAATTATGTAAATGAGCCAAGCAGGGGAGATGCAGTGGTCAGGACTGCAAATGACTGCAAGCTCCACTGCCAGTGGACTGGCAGTTCCACTTCACTGTTGACTGCATTTCCACTGGAAGTTGCACTGCACACCCACTGCTGGATTGCAAGGGGAGGCCTTCATGATTATGAAAATTCTATTTTTTTGCCATGCCTCGCATAATACATATTCAAAGTATCGACCAACAAGTGATAATACAATGTTTTGATGCAAGATGGTCGCCGGGGCTTTCGTCCAATCCGAAAATGAGACCTACATTCCTTGGGAGTATATTGTGGTGAAATTATGAAGCGATCAGTAAACTTTGAATTTTGCACCCAATTAACTCTTCTTGGGGCAATTTCATGCTTCAGGACCTATGTGGTCTGCTTTGGAATGTAGAATGACATATATATAGCCATTTCCAAATCGGTTATGGACTGAGATCCAGCCTGGACAAATAAATATATCCCATTCACTTAGGTTTGATAAACAAAGGATCATAACTCTTCAAAATATAACCGAAAGCAGAGAAACTTCATCTTGCACAACTATGGGGCATTGATCACATATCATACAAATTTCATACTTGTCCATGCAATATTAACCGAGATCCAGCCTGGACAAGTCCCAATTCACAAAGATTTCAAGAAAAAAGGCCATAACTCTTGAAAATATAAGCGAAACACGGAGAAACTTCACGCTGCACAACTACAGGGCACTGACCACACATCCTGCAAATTTCTTAATTGTCCATACAACATTAACCGAGATTCAGCCTGGACAAGTCTCAGTTCACAAAGATTTGAAGAAAAAAAGGGCCATAACTCTTGAAAATATATGCGAAAGGCAGAGAACCTTCACACTGCACAACTACAGGGCACTGACCACATATCCTGAAAATTTCATACTTGTCCATACAATATTAACCAAGATCCAGCCCAGACAAGTCCCACTTCACAAAGATTTGAAGGAAAGAAGGGCCATAACTCTTGAAAATATACGCAAAACGCGGAGAAACTTCATGCTGCACAACTACAGGGCACTGACCACATATGCTGCAAATTTCATAATTGTCCCTGCAATATTAACCGAGATCCAGCCCGAACAAGTCCCAATTCATGGAGATTTCAGGAACAAAGGGCCATAACTCTTGAAAATATAAGCGAAACAAGGAGAAACTTTACGCTGCACAACTGTGGGGCACTGACCACATATCATGCAAATTTCATACTTGTCCATACAATATTAACCAAGATCCAGCCCGGACAAGTCCCATTCACAGAGATTTCAGAAAAAGGGCCATAACTCTTGAAAATTATACCGAAACTCGGGAAAAACTGTACGCTGCACAACTACGAGGTACTGGGCACATTCCATGCCAGTTTCAATCCTGTCCATCAAATATTAACCGAGATATCGCGCGGACAAGAAACTCGGACGGACAGACGGACGGACAAAGCGATCGCTATATGCCTCCTCTCTAATTAGAGGGGGGGGGGGGCATAATAATTAAAATAGATGAGGGGTTTACCTATTCTTGATTAAATGTACTCATTTTCTTCATATTCGTATACAATTGGTTTGAAATTTAATAATTAGTAATAAATAATTATAGCATGAAGGATGTGTATTTAAAAAATTAAGGTGATACTAAACAACCAATCAAGTGACAATGGCCTAAATGGAAACCTCCAATGAATTTTATCCTTTAGTCAATGAATTCAATTTCAAACGAGGTTGTTATCCATGAAACCGTAAACCACTGGTGCTTCCCAAACCTATTACATTGTGGTGCTTCCCAAACCAACCACATTGTGGTGCTTCCCAAACCTATCACATTGTGGTGCTTCCCAAACCTACAACATTGTGGTGCTTCCCAAACCTACCACATTATTTTCTTTAAAAGCCATTTACCAAATTACTACTGAAATAAATCACACATACCTTGAAGGATGACAAGAAATTGTGGTTCAGATTCAAATGTTCACATCTGAAAAACAACTACGTATATTAAATATTGCTGGGTTCAGTAGCAGGGTAAATTAATATAATGCATTGTCAAGGGCATTGCTGGGGAAGGGGTGTCATTTGCGAACGACCCCTCCCCAGCCTCCCCCTTCAGTGCCCAATCATATGCTATTTACCTGTGTTGATCATCAATGGGCTGTCTTATGAGTAAGCATAGGAAACGACCACTATCTCAAGAAATCCTGTTGATGCCCATGATTGCAGTTTTTGATCATTGTAGAGCAGGACACTCCACAAATTATATACATTTGTAATCAATGCTAAATACCAGTACACACGGCAGCCATTCTGATTGGCTGAATTTGGGATATGTGACCAGTGTTTTCAGTCAGATATTATATTCTTGCCTTTGGAATACATCATATATACAGGGCTATGTAAATCAAACTCCCAGCAGCATATCAATTATATCCCTACAAGATGCCACATCTAAATGATCTTATGCAATCCTGAAGGCAAACATCATCTCAAAAATGTATGTTACCAGGCAAATCTTCTTAAACAAGCAAAATCAACATACAGATAATTGATGTCACCTGCTATAAATGAGTGTGATTTTGATTTCTTCTGATAAAAATACTATCGACTGTTCTAGTAAAGAGGTGAACTAATTTTGCTGACTTATCATGGATTTGTTTACTGTTGTTTGCAAAATATGATTAGAATAGGCTGCAGCGAATCTGGTCCAATTAATTATGTGCTGCCTGATTCAGGTATATTCTGCACAACACTTCAGATAATCTCATCAGTTTTAGGCCATTTTCCACACTGTCACATGTCAAAATATCCCTGCTCTGAGAATGCTGAAGGCCATTTTCGTAGCCAAGATGATGGACATATCAGGCACGGCGGAAGCAATTGGTGATTGAGGGGGCCACTATCACAGCACAAATAGGCGAGGGTCCAGGGGCCGCCCAGGCCCCGGAAGCTCCTGGGGCCGCCCAGGCCCCGGAAGCTCCAGGGGCCGCCCAGGCCCCGGAAGCTCCAGGGGTCTTAGACGGCCGGAGACGCGTTCTAGCGTATTTCCGAGTAATAAAACAAGAAATCTTCATATGTGTATTGTATATTTTGCCTGTTTTGTTGTTTCTCATTTTTTTAAATATTTCCCGTCAAGAAAATGAGAATGTTCGGAAGTAGAAATAAATTAAATGTTAAATATATATCATTTCAATCAAAAGATTCATCAAGCTTTAATCATGTCAACAACACAGATACTTTCTGCGTGTCATGCTTGTTGGCGAGTCGAACGCAGGTCAACTTATGAGTGTGAATGAGCCATCCTCCATGATAAAGTTCTGTATACCGGTACTCCTATCTCCATACCAGGCCTTGTAGGCCGATTAGGGCTGTACAGTTATTACTGGAACTGTCCGTTTAAAGTATCAACCAATGAATGGAGGGTGTTTTGGGGCAATACGCTACCTGCGTGGAATCTCCGTTTAATCAGATTAAAGCTCAGTTTAAGGAAGCTTCTTGAAATTGGGGCATGCTAGGAACTGAGAGGCATGCTGCGCCGAGTTGGAACTCCTGGAAACTCCATGGCATACTTTTTGGAGCTAGGGAGACAAAGGATGGCTATACCATAACAAGAGGGGAATGGCCATTCCAATTGGAACTCTAATGAGCTCTAATCCATCCAGATCAGAACACCACACTGGTCATGGTGTATCCGATTTGCCCAACCAGCATATGCCATTCCTATCAAGGAACTCCTGTTCTTATTTCAAGAAGTTCCCTAAGTAGAGAAGAAGCTGAAGGACAAACTCTTTGAAGTCCGAGACGAAACAACATGAGGGCGTGTCTTAAATATAAAAAAAAATCTCGGATAGCCTATAAACATCTGACTTCAAAGCAACCAGGTGGAGACATTGATTGGCACTTAATTCGTTCAAATATGGGCATGTTCGGAGAGATCATAAGCTCACAAATATTTCCTGTTGAACTGGCTCATACTCGTTGTAGTGTAAGCTATCCGTCATGGCTTGAATTTGACAGACGAACCAGGACTTAATTCTGATTATGGAATGAACAAGGGTGCCCCTCAGGCATTCAATACAGATATAGGTTTTTCGCTTTATCGTTTTTTTTATCTGTTTCTGCCTGTTTTCTCTTGTTTCTTTTTTTCTTGTTTCTTTTTTTTTTTTTTTTTTTTGCTGAAAATATTGGGGGGGCCATGGCCCCCCCCGGCCCCCCCTGTTCCGCCGTGCCTGCATATGGCAAGGCTACTAGCTAGGCATGAAGGGAAGTAATAGTATGGCTGATGTATGCAGATGAGTACAAAATCTTTCAGCAAGATTTCTGAGACAAAGAAGAAAGATAGTGCCACGGCACTGTAGCACTCATCTGGCTATAACTGGAGAAAGTGGCTGCGAGAAATTTTTACTGAAGAATTGCAATAGATGAGTTTCTAACTTGCGTTGTCTCCCCTGAACAAAATGGCAACATAGTCGATTTCACAGGAGGTCAAGCTGCAAATTCATGATTGTAATTGGAGGTTATGGAATAAAGGCAATTATACCAAAATATAATGTGTGATTGTCAGTAAAGCTGTATAAGCAATAACCAGAACCAATTATTATTATGTGATTGCAGTCGTTCGTCCGTCTGTCCACTTCGTGTCCGGACAGTACATTGGACAGTTTTTAACCTACGATTCCAATATTTTGTGGGTATATGCACCAGGTGGAGACATGTCGAGTACGAAATATGTGCGACTGGGTTGTTACGATGGCAATGAGATGTAACAGGACATTTTTCCAATGAAAGTAATCTCTGGTGAGGTATGGCCTAACCAAGACATACCCCCATCTGTCTGCGAAGATGTAAAAGATAGTGCCACGGCACTGTGGGTCATCTGTCTGTAACTGGAGAAAGTAGCTGTGAGAAATTTTTACTAATGAACTGCAATAGATGAGTTTCTAACTTGTGTTGTCCCCCCTGAACACTATAAAATGATCCATGCAGTTATTTCCTGAGATTTTATGATAAAGTTTCATGGAAAATTCAAGATGCGGCAATATTGGATTTTCGAAATGAACCAAAAAAGGTATCTTGCACAACTGGACCACAAGGGGAACCTGTGTATCAACATCCATGCAGTAATATCCTAAGAATTTACGATAACAAAATTTCATGGGGAAATCCAAGATGGCCACCTGGTGGCCATATTGGATTTTTCAATCAGACCATATATATGGTATCCTGCACAGCTAGACCCCAAGGGCAACCTCTGTACCAAATTTGAGAAAGATCCATGCAGTAGTTCCTGAGAAATCATGATAACAATGTTTCATCTGGAAATCCAAGATGGCCGCCTGGTGGCCATATTGGATTTTTCAATCAGACTACAAATTGTATATTGCGCAACTAGACCCCAAGGGGAACCTCTGTACCAAATTTGAGAACGATCCATGCAGTAGTTCCTGAGAAATCGCGATAATGTTTCATCTGGAAATCCAAGATGGCCGTCTGGTGGTCATATTGGATTTTTCAATCAGACCGCAAATTGTATCTTGCGCAACTAGACCCCAAGGGGAACCTGTGTATCAAATTTGAGAAAGATCCATGCGGTTCTTCCTGATAAATCATGATAACGAAGTTTCATAGGGAAATCCAAGATGGCCGCCTGGTGGCCATATTGGGGTGCATTCCACACCTAAATGATGTGCGGCTAAAAACAGGCATGGGTTCGGATCTTCGGCCACAAATTGATGTAAAATCTTTAACAAAAACCCTATAAAAGTATATATTTTCTAAATGGGCACACCCGTGCCATTATTTCAGAAGACTTGTGAGCTATTGAAATTGAATAGAAAATACGTACAATCCTCCTTAAACCTTCTTCAACTTTTCTGGAAAACTCCATAAAATATATGAAAATTTGTCAAATTCTACCCGCAACCCAGAGAAAACGTATGAAATGATTTTCTTTTTATGTATGTTAAAGTGTTTCCCGTCCATAGAACAATTTAAAATGGCGAAAAAAACAGGGGGTCGACCTACTCGTTTTTTGTAAAATTTTATCGCCATAAAGGAATCATCATTTTCGCTTCCCGAAAAAGTGTGGATTTTGACCGGCCAGATATTCAATTCCGGACACGATTAACTCTGTAGTGGCGAGTGGGTGCGATCAACAAGCAATTGTTATATCTTCGTTTGGAGAAATGGTTACGTCCAGCAGGGTGATACTATAGATATCAGCTAGTAGAAAGGTAAGAAGAATTACCATGCTGTCAAAATAGGGCGTCCTTCCTTATTATAAAATTAGGGCGGGGCCATTCGTGCGAAACCGTGGCCTAGTGTGGAGTGCACCCTTAAGGCTAGGGTGTTTTCTCAGAATTTCTGCTCTCAAGGCTATGACAATCTGGGAGTGTTTGCGAGTTTCTTGGTATGCGACACTTGCTTGTAGTATGCAGTTTTATCGGATATCCCGTCAATCACTTTCCCCCTACCCCATCTTTGGTTTTGCGACTTTTGCTGAAAAATCACGAGTTTACAAGCTCAATAAGAATATCATAGCATTATGCATTGACCGTGACAATCAGACCCATTAACAAAGATCGGGAGTGGTGACCAGCTTTCGAATGAGGCATCAGGAGCAAAATAAACGCAAAAATAGCTGAAATTCGAGCCAAATTGTCAATAATTTTTCATTCCAACTTTTCAAAAAGATTGGGGGGTGGGAGTACAAACTTCGAGATAAAAGGGACAAAACCAGAATAATACGCTCTCATTCACTTTAGATCAGGGTGTTGGTGTGATCGGTATTGAAAATTAATCACTTTGACATTCACATTGACAATAATAGGACATACAGGTCACTAATCGTAACATACATGCCTAACCAATGGGAGGTAATTCTGTATAGGTCTAAATAGCATATATGCAAGGCCAATGCTATCATACCATGTAGTATGCATAAAATCGAAACATTTCTGACTAAGATAAACGATCTTTACGATCCTGTTCCATATCAAGTCATTACAAGGTCCGAATAAGCGCTTTTGTCGAGTGTAGTGTAGGAGGACATACAATATTTGGCCTACTCGTGTATTATAACCGCGCAATGGATCCTACATTAACTCTCTCTGTACCGGCATTTTTAACAGTTCCATGCTGGTAACAACACTGTTATGGACATGATTGAAGCGAATATATACTTATCATCGCCTACATAGTATCAAAGATTATACTCCAGGCTTTCGAACAAGATATAATATGATGAAAATATTTATCCAGAAAGTCTTTATATTTGTATGCGAATGACATGCAATCATTGAACTATATTTCTATCGGTACAATTGTACCGATACGGTACAGCGAGGGTTAAGGGTGCATTCCACACCTAAATGATGTGCGGCTAAAAACAGGCATGGGTTCGGATCTTCGGCCACAAATTGATGTAAAATCTTTAACAAAAACCCTGTAAAAGTATATATTTTCTAAATGGGCACACCCGTGCCATTATTTCAGAAGACTTGTGAGCTATTGAAATTGAATAGAAAATACGTACAATTCTCCTTAAACCTTCTTCAACTTTTCTGAAAAACTCCATAAAATATATGAAAATGTGTCAAATTCTACCCGCAACCCAGAGAAAACGTACGAAACGATTTTCTTCTTATGTATGTTAAAGTGTTTCCCGTCCAAAGGACAATTTAAAATGGCGAAAAACAGCGTTTTTTGTAAAATTTTATCGCCATAAAGGAATCATCATTTTCGCTTCCCGAAAAAGTGCGGATTTTGACCCGCCAGATATTCAATCCCGGACACGATTAACTCTGTAGTGGCGAGTGGGTGCGATCAACAAGCAATTGTTATATCTTCGTTTGGAGAAATGGTTACGTCCAGCAGGGTGATACTATAGATATCAGCTAGTAGAAAGGTAAGAAGAATTACCATGCTGTCAAATTAGGGCGTCCTTCCTTATTATAAAATTAGGGCGGGGCCATTCGTGCGAAACCGTGGCCTAGTGTGGAGTGCACCCTTAAGGCTAGGGTGTTTTCTCAGAATTTCTGCTCTCAAGGCTATGACAATCTGGGAGTGTTTGCGAGTTTCTTGGTATGCGACACTTGCTTGTAGTATGCAGTTTTATCGGATATCCCGTCAATCACTTTCCCCCTCCCCCATCTTTGGTTTTGCGACTTTTGCTGAAAAATCACGAGTTTACAAGCTCAATAAGAATATCATAGCATTATGCATTGACCGTGACAATCAGACCCATTAACAAAGATCGGGAGTGGTGACCAGCTTTCGAATGAGGCATCAGGAGCAAAATAAACGCAAAAATAGCTGAAATTCGAGCCAAATTGTCAATAATTTTTCATTCCAACTTTTCCAAAAGATTGGGGGTGGGAGTACAAACTTCGAGATAAAAGGGACAAAACCAGAATAATACGCTCTCATTCACTTTAGATCAGGGTGTTGGTGTGATCGGTATTGAAAATTAATCACTTTGACATTCACATTGACAATAATAGGACATACAGGTCACTAATCGTAACATACATGTACATGCCTAACCAATGGGAGGTAATTCTGTATAGGTCTAAATAGCATATATGCAAGGCCAATGCTATCATACCATGTAGTATGCATAAAATCGAAACATTTCTGACTAAGATAAACGATCTTTACGATCCTGTTCCATATCAAGTCATTACAAGATCCGAATAAGCGCTTTTGTCGAGTGTAGTGTAGGAGGACATACAATATTTGGCCTACTCGTGTATTATAACCGCGCAATGGATCCTACATTAAGGCTAGGGTGTTTTCTCAGAATTTCTGCTCTCAAGGCTATGACAATCTGGGAGTGTTTGCGAGTTTCTTGGTATGCGACACTTGCTTGTAGTATGCAGCTTTATCGGATATCCCGTCAATCACTTTCCCCCTACCCCATCTTTGGTTTTGCGACTTTTGCTAAAAAATCACGAGTTTACGAGCTCAATAAGAATATCATTGCATTATGCATTGACTGTGACAATCTGACCCATGTACAAAGATCGGGAGTGGTGGCCGGCTTTCGAATGAGGCATTAGGAGCAAAATAGACGCAAAAATAGCTGAAATTCGAGCCAAATTGTCAATAATTTTTCATTCCAACTTTTTCCAGATTGGGGGTAGAAGTACAAACTTCGAGATAAAAGGGACAAAACCAGAATATCGCTCTCATTCACTTTACAGATCAGGAGTGTTGGTGTGATCGGTATTGAAAATTAATCACTTTGACATTCATTGTAATAATAGGACATACAGGTCACTAATCGTGTATACATGCCACCAATGGGGCAGTTTTGGCATAGATCTGTCTGCTCAATAACATATAACGCAGATTGTCTTTATAATACTATGTGGTAATATAAAATCAAGCATTTCAAGATTGAATAAGATCTCACGACCTATTCACCTCGGTGCACAAGTTAGAATCACGCCTTTTTGGCCAGTTAACAGTGTTCACAGGAGCACCACACAACCTTCTGATTTCTTCGTGTATTATAACCGCGCAATGGATCCTACATTAAGGGTGCATTCCACACCTAAATGATGTGCGGCTAAAAGCAGGCATGGGTTCGGATCTTCGGCCACAAATTGATGTAAAATCTTTAACAAAAACCCTGTAAAAGTATATATTTTCTAAATGGGCACACCCGTGCCATTATTTCAGAAGACTTGTGATGAGCTATTGAAATTGAATAGAAAATACGTACAATCCTCCTTAAACCTTCTTCAACTTTTCTGGAAAACTCCATAAAATATATGAAAATGTGTCAAATTCTACCCGCAACCCAGAGAAAACGTATGAAATGATTTTCTTTTTATGTATGTTAAAGTGTTTCCCGTCCAAAGAACAATTTAAAATGGCGAAAAAAACAGGGGGTCGACCTACTCGTTTTTTGTAAAATTTTATCGCCATAAAGGAATCATCATTTTCGCTTCCCGAAAAAGTGCGGATTTTGACCCGCCAGATATTCAATTCCGGACACGATTAACTCTGTAGTGGCGAGTGGGTGCGATCAACAAGCAATTGTTATATCTTCGTTTGGAGAAATGGTTACGTCCAGCAGGGTGATACTATAGATATCAGCTAGTAGAAAGGTAAGAAGAATTACCATGCTGTCAAAATAGGGCGTCCTTCCTTATTATAAAATTAGGGCGGGGCCATTCGTGCGAAACCGTGGCCTAGTGTGGAGTGCACCCTTAAGGCTAGGGTGTTTTCTCAGAATTTCTGCTCTCAAGGCTATGACAATCTGGGAGTGTTTGCGAGTTTCTTGGTATGCGACACTTGCTTGTAGTATGCAGTTTTATCGGATATCCCGTCAATCACTTTCCCCCTACCCCATCTTTGGTTTTGCGACTTTTGCTGAAAAATCACGAGTTTACAAGTTCAATAAGAATATCATAGCATTATGCATTGACCGTGACAATCAGACCCATTAACAAAGATCGGGAGTGGTGACCAGCTTTCGAATGAGGCATCAGGAGCAAAATAAACGCAAAAATAGCTGAAATTCGAGCCAAATTGTCAATAATTTTTCATTCCAACTTTTCCAAAAGATTGGGGGGTGGGAGTACAAACTTCGAGATAAAAGGGACAAAACCAGAATAATACGCTCTCATTCACTTTAGATCAGGGTGTTGGTGTGATCGGTATTGAAAATTAATCACTTTGACATTCACATTGACAATAATAGGACATACAGGTCACTAATCGTAACATACATGCCTAACCAATGGGAGGTAATTCTGTATAGGTCTAAATAGCATATATGCAAGGCCAATGCTATCATACCATGTAGTATGCATAAAATCGAAACATTTCTGACTAAGATAAACGATCTTTACGATCCTGTTCCATATCAAGTCATTACAAGGTCCGAATAAGCGCTTTTGTCGAGTGTAGTGTAGGAGGACATACAATATTTGGCCTACTCGTGTATTATAACCGCGCAATGGATCCTACATTAACTCTCTCTGTACCGGCATTTTTAACAGTTCCATGCTGGTAACAACACTGTTATGGACATGATTGAAGCGAATATATACTTATCATCGCCTACATAGTATCAAAGATTATACTCCAGGCTTTCGAACAAGATATAATATGATGAAAATATTTATCCAGAAAGTCTTTATATTTGTATGCGAATGACATGCAATCATTGAACTATATTTCTATCGGTACAATTGTACCGATACGGTACAGCGAGGGTTAAGGGTGCATTCCACACCTAAATGATGTGCGGCTAAAAACAGGCATGGGTTCGGATCTTCGGCCACAAATTGATGTAAAATCTTTAACAAAAACCCTGTAAAAGTATATATTTTCTAAATGGGCACACCCGTGCCATTATTTCAGAAGACTTGTGAGCTATTGAAATTGAATAGAAAATACGTACAATCCTCCTTAAACCTTCTTCAACTTTTCTGAAAAACTCCATAAAATATATGAAAATGTGTCAAATTCTACCCGCAACCCAGAGAAAACGTACGAAATGGATTTTCTTTTTATGTATGTTAAAGTGTTTCCCATCCAAAGAACAATTTAAAATGGCGAAAAAAACAGGGGGTCGACCTACTCGTTTTTTGCAAAATTTTATCGCCATAAAGGAATCATCATTTTCGCTTCCCGAAAAAGTGCGGATTTTGACCCTCCAGTTATTCAATTCCGGACACGATTAACTCTGTAGTGGCGAGTGGGTGCGATCAACAAGCAATTGTTATATCTTCGTTTGGAGAAATGGTTACGTCCAGCAGGGTGATACTATAGATATCAGCTAGTAGAAAGGTAAGAAGAATTACCATGCTGTCAAAATCGGGCGTCCTTCCTTATTATAAAATTAGGGAGGGGCCATTCGTGCGAAACCGTGGCCTAGTGTGGAGTGCACCCTTAAGGCTAGGGTGTTTTCTCAGAATTTCTGTCTCCAGGCTATGACAATCTGGGAGTGTTTGCAAGTTTCTTGGTATGCGACACTTGCTTGTAGTATGCAGTTTTATCGGATATCCCGTCAATCACTTTCCCCCTACCCCATCTTTGGTTTTGCGACTTTTGCTGAAAAATCACGAGTTTACAAGCTCAATAAGAATATCATAGCATTATGCATTGACCGTGACAATCAGACCCATTAACAAAGATCGGGAGTGGTGACCAGCTTTCGAATGAGGCATCAGGAGCAAAATAAACGCAAAAATAGCTGAAATTCGAGCCAAATTGTCAATAATTTTTCATTCCAACTTTTCCAAAAGATTGGGGGTGGGAGTACAAACTTCGAGATAAAAGGGACAAAACCAGAATAATACGCTCTCATTCACTTTAGATCAGGGTGTTGGTGTGATCCGTATTGAAAATTAATCACTTTGACATTCACATTGACAATAATAGGACATACAGGTCACTAATCGTAACATACATGCCTAACCAAGGGGAGGTAATTCTGTATAGGTCTAAATAACATATATGCAAGGCCAATGCTATCATACCATGTAGTATGCATAAAATCGAAACATTTCTGACTAAGATAAACGATCTTTACGATCCTGTTCCATATCAAGTCATTACAAGGTCCGAATAAGCGCTTTTGTCGAGTGTAGTGTAGGAGGACATACAATATTTGGCCTACTCGTGTATTATAACCGCGCAATGGATCCTACATTAAGGCTAGGGTGTTTTCTCAGAATTTCTGCTCTCAAGGCTATGACAATCTGGGAGTGTTTGCGAGTTTCTTGGTATGCGACACTTGCTTGTAGTATGCAGCTTTATCGGATATCCCGTCAATCACTTTCCCCCTACCCCATCTTTGGTTTTGCGACTTTTGCTGAAAAATCACGAGTTTACGAGCTCAATAAGAATATCATAGCATTATGCATTGACCGTGACAATCAGACCCATGTACAAAGATCGGGAGTGATGGCCAGCTTTCGAATGAGACATGAGGAGCAAAATAAACGCAAAAATAGCTGAAATTCGAGTCAAGTTGTCAATAATTTTTCATTCCGACTTTTCCAAAAGATTGGGGGGTGGGAGTATAAACTTCGAGATAAAAGGGACAAAACCAGAATAATAGGCCCTCATTCGCTTTAGATCAGCGTGTTGGTGTGATCCGTATTGAAAATTAATCACTTTGACATTCACATTGGCAATCATAGGACATAAGGTCACTAATCGTAACATATTTTCCTAACCAAGGGGAGGTAATTCTGTATAGGTCTAAATAGCATATATGCAAGGCCAATGCTATCATACCATGTAGTATGCATAAAATCGAGAAGTTTCTGACTAAGATAAATGATTTTTATGATCCTGTTTCATATCAAGTCATTACAAGGTCCGAATAAGCGCTTTTAACGAGTGTGGTGTAGGAGGACATACGATATTTGGCCTACTCGTGTATTATAACCGCACAATGGAGCCTACATTAAGGGTGCATTCCACACCTAAATGATGTGCGGCTAAAAGCAAGCATGGGTTCGGATATTCGGCCTTTAATAGATGTAAAATCTTTAACAAAAACCATGTAAAAGTATATATTTTCTAAATGGGCACACTCGTGCCATTATTTCAGGAGACTTGTGAGCTATTGTAATTGAAAAGGAAAGACGTCAAATCCTCCTTAAACCTTCTTCAACTTTTCTGAAAAACTCCATAAAATATATGAAAATGTGTCAAATTCTACCCACAACCCAGAGAAAACGTATGAAACGATTTTCTTCTTATGTATGTTAAAGTGTTTCCCGTCCAAAGGACAAATTAAAATGGCGAAAAAAACAGGGGGTCGACCTACTCGTTTTTTGTAAAATTTTATCGCCATAAAGGAATCATCATTTTCGCTTCCCGAAAAAGTGCGGATTTTGACCGGCCAGATATTCAATTCCGGACACGATTAACTCTGTAGTGGCGAGTGGGTGCGATCAACAAGCAATTGTTATATCTTCGTTTGGAGAAATGGTTACGTCCAGCAGGGTGATACTATAGATATCAGCTAGTAGAAAGGTAAGAAGAATTACCATGCTGTCAAAATCGGGCGTCCTTCCTTATTATAAAATTAGGGAGGGGCCATTCGTGCGAAACCGTTGCCTAGTGTGGAGTGCACCCTTAAGGCTAGGGTGTTTTCTCAGAATTTCTGTTCTCAAGGCTATGCCAATCTGGAAGTGTTTGCGAGTTTTTTGGTATGCGACACTTGCTTGTAGTATGCGGTTTTGTCGGATATCCCGTCAATCACTTTCTCCCTACCCCATCTTTGTTTTTGCGACTTTTGCTAAAAAATCACGAGTTGACGAGCTCAATAAGAATATCATAGCATTAGGCTTTGACCGTGACAATGAAACCCATGTACAAAGATCGGGAGCGTTGACCAGCTTTCGATTGAGGCATTAGAAGGAAAATAAACGCAAAAATAGCTGAAATTCGAGCCAAATTGTCAATAATTTTTCATTCCAACTTTTCCAAAAGATTGGGGGGTGGGAGTACAAACTTCGAGATAAAAGGGACAAAACCAGAATAATACGCTCTCGTTCACTTTAGATCAGGGTCTTGGTATGATCCGTATTGAAAATTAATCACTGTGACATTCACACTGACAATAATAGGACATACAGGTCACTAATCGTAACATACATGCCTAACCAAGGGGAGGTAATTCTGTATAGGTCTAAATAGCATATATGCAAGGCCAATGCTATCATACCATGTAGTATGCATAAAATCGAAACATTTCTGACTAAGATAAACGATCTTTACGATCCTGTTCCATATCAAGTCATTACAAGGTCCGAATAAGCGCTTTTGTCGAGTGTAGTGTAGGAGGACATACAATATTTGGCCTACTCCTGTATTATAACCACGCAATGGATCCTACATTAAGGGTGCATTCCACACCTAAATGATGTGCGGCTAAAAACAGGCATGGGTTCGGATCTTCGGCCACAAATTGATGTAAAATCTTTAACAAAAACCCTGTAAAAGTATATATTTTCTAAATGGGCACACCCGTGCCATTATTTCAGAAGACTTGTGAGCTATTGCAATTGAATAAAAAATACGTACAATCCTCCTTAAACCTTCTTCAACTTTTCTGGAAAACTCCATAAAATATATGAAAATGTGTCAAATTCTACCCGCAACCCAGAGAAAACGTATGAAATGATTTTCTTTTTATGTATGTTAAAGTGTTTCCCGTCCATAGAACAATTTAAAATGGCGAAAAAAACAGGGGGTCGACCTACTCGTTTTTTGTAAAATTTTATCGCCATAAAGGAATCATCATTTTCGTTTCCCGAAAAAGTGCGGATTTTGGCCCGCCAGATATTCAATTCCGAACACGATTAACTCTGTAGTGGCGAGTGGGTGCGATCAACAAGCAATTGTTATATCCTCGTTTGGAGAAATGGTTACGTCCAGCAGGGTGATACTATAGATATCAGCTAGTAGAAAGGTAAGAAGAATTACCATGCTGTCAAAATCGGGCGTCCTTCCTTATTATAAAATTAGGGAGGGGCCATTTGTGCGAAACCGTGGCCTAGTGTGGAGTGCACCCTTAAGGCTAGGGTGTTTTCTCAGAATTTCTGTTTTCAAGGCTATGACAATCTGGGAGTGTTTGCGAGTTTCTTGGTATGCGACACTTGCTTGTAGTATGCAGTTTTATCGGATATTCCGTCAATCACTTTCCCCTACCCCATCTTTGGTTTTGCGACTTTTGCTGAAAAATCACGAGTTTACAAGCTCAATAAGAATATCATAGCATTATGCATTGACCGTGACAATCAGACCCATTAACAAAGACCGGGAGTGGTGACCAGCTTTCGAATGAGGCATCAGGAGCAAAATATACGCAAAAATAGCTGAAATTCGAGCCAAATTGTCAATAATTTTTCATTTCGACTTTTCCAAAAGATTGGGGGGTGGGAGTACAAAATTCGAGATAAAAGGGATAAAACCAGAATAATAAGCTCTCATTCACTTTGGATCAGGGTGTTGGTGTGACCCGCATTGAAAATTAATCACTTTGACATTCACATTGACAATAATAGGACATACAGATCACTATTCGTCACATACATGCCTAACCAAGGGGAGGTAATTCTGTATAGGTCTAAATAGCATATATGCAAGGCCAATGCTATGGTATCATGTAGTATGCAAAAAATCGAAACATTTCTGACTGAGATAAACGATCTTTACCATTCTGTTCCATATCAAGTCATTACAAGGTCCGAATAAGCGCTTTTATCGAGTGTAGTGTAGGAGGACATACAATATTTGGCCTACTCGTGTATTATAACCGCGCAATGGAGCCTACATTAAGGCTAGGGTGTTTTCTCAGAAATTCTGTTCTCCAGGCTATGACAATGTAGGAGTGTTTGCGAGTTTCTTGGTATGCGATACTTGCTTGTAGTATGCAGTTTTATCGGATATCCCGCCAATCACTTTCCCCCTACCCCATCTTTGGTTTTGCGACTTTTGCTGAAAAATCACGAGTTTACGAGTTCAATAAGAATATCATAGCATTATGCATTGACCGTGACAATCAGACCGATGTACAAAGATCGGGAGTGGTGACCAGCTTTCGAATGAGGCATCAGGAGCAAAATAAACGCAAAAATAGCTGAAATTCGAGCCAAATTGTCAATAATTTTTCATTCCAACTTTTCCAAAAGATTGGGGGTGGGAGTACAAACTTCGAGATAAAAGGGACAAAACCAGAATAATACGATGTCATTCAATTTAGATCAGGGTACTGGTGTGATCCGTATTGAAAATTAATGACGTTGACATTCACATTAACAATAATGAGACATACAGGTCACTAATCGTAACATATATGCCCAATCAAGGGGAGGTAATTCTGTATAGGTCCAAATAGCATATATGCAAGGCCAATGCTATCATACCATGTAGTATGCATAAAATCGAAACATTTCTGACTAAGATAAACGATCTTTACGATCCTGTTCCATATCAAGTCATTACAAGGTCCGAATAAGCGCTTTTGTCGAGTGTAGTGTAGGAGGACATACAATATTTGGCCTACTCCTGTATTATAACCACGCAATGGATCCTACATTAAGGCTAGGGTGTTTTCTCAGAATTTCTGTTCTCAAGGCTATGACAATCTGGGAGTGTTTGCGAGTTTCTTGGTATGCGACACTTGCTTGTAGTATGCAGTTTTAACGGATATCCCGTCAATCACTTTCCCCCTACCCCATCTTTGGTTTTGCGACTTTTGCTGAAAAATCACGAGTTTACAAGCTCAATAAGAATATCATAGCATTATGCATTGACCGTGACAATCAGACCCATTAACAAAGATCGGGAGTGGTGACCAGCTTCCGAATGAGGCATCAGGAGCAAAATAAACGCAAAAATAGCTGAAATTCGAGCCAAATTGTCAATAATTTTTCATTCCAACTTTTCCAAAAGATTGGGGGGTGGGAGTACAAACTTCGAGATAAAAGGGACAAAACCAGAAAAATACGCTCCCATTCATCTTAGATCAGGGTGTTGGTGTGATCCGTATTGAAAATTAATCACTTTGACTATCACATTGACAATAATAGGACATACAGGTCACTAATCGTAACATATATGCCTAGTCAAGGGGAGGTAATTCTGTATAGGTCTAAATAGCATATATGCAAGGCCAATGCTATCATACCATGTAGTATGCATAAAATCGAAAGATTTCTGACTAAGATAAGTGAGTTTTATGATCCCGTTCCATATCATGTCATTACAAGGTCCGAATAAGCGCTTTTAACGAGTGTAGTGCAGGAGAACATACAATATTTTGCCTACTCGTGCATTATAACCGCGCAATGGAGCCTACATTAAGGGTGCATTCCACACCTAAATGATGTGCGGCTAAAACAGGCATGGGTTCGAATCTTCGGCCACAAATTGATGTAAAATCTTTAACAAAAACCCTGTAAAAGTATATATTTTCTAAATGGGCACACCCGTGCCATTATTTCAGAAGACTTTTGAGCTATTGAAATTGAATAGAAAATACGTACAATCCTCCTTAAACCTTCTTCAACTTTTCTGGAAAACTCCATAAAATATATGAAAATGTGTCAAATTCTACCCGCAACCCAGAGAAAACGTATGAAATGATTTTCTTTTTATGTACAGTACGCCCACTTTCCAGTTCCCGATTGTCCACGGATGGTGACTGGATCCTACCGGTAGGATAGCTGTAGGGTCCGCGGATGATGGCTGGATGATTTCAAAAATCATACGCGGATCCTCCAGCCATCATCCACGGACCATACGCGGATGATCCGCGGATCATCCGCGTATCATCCACGGATCATCCGACCATCATCCACGGACCCTCCGCGTACCATACGCGGATTGTTTTAGAACAGCGCGTCAGCCTATACTCTTTCACCAAACATGATACGGTCAGGCAAGTTGGGCGAATTCATATTTTGTCTTTTGTTAGATTGAGAATATGTTCGACAAAACAATAAGTTATAACTCGGCTATAATGAAATTGACACCTACGATTATATAAAATCTCATTCGCAAAGACAATGGATTATGTTTGGCCTAAACTATGTCAAAAAACCCCACCAGAAATAGATCAGAAATAGACCGCTTCCTTGGCGAGATCGGCTTTGTTGAATTATTACCGCTTAGCAAACTCCCGCTGCGTCACACTCGTCCTGTGCCACGTGGGTTTAAACTTTCTTGACGACCCCACGGTCTTCAATCACATCATCGTAAAATACTGTTACTTATTTGGATGTTTAACTCTCAACATTTCCATAACAGAAGACAGTACAGAGAATATCCACGATCAAAACTGAAAGACTGGCAATTGTAAACAGGTCTCCCCATGCCGATAGCCAATCGGCGACGGCCTCTCTTCAGCCTTTTGGAGATACTCCAAACACGTGATTTTTATATGATTTTCGTTTTCTACCGCCGTATAAATTCTTTAAATAATGTGGATCTCATTCCGTATAGTTACATATTGGAAATGATTGTGACGAAACGAAGATTTTTCAATTAATAAATAATGAATACTGGTAGTGTATTTAACGATTTCAATATTAAAATCAAATTTGAGAAAGGTGTGCTTAGGAGATTTTGCTTACATAACGTAATAATTTAGCACCTATTCGATTCTCACCACCAGCCATGACATTGTATTGTATCATATACTAGAATGTACTTGACATCCTGTCCACCACTGTACAATTCTATTTTCACCCCTAAGATCAGTGAATCTGGTCTGGGAGTAATCAAGTATACAGTATTCACAAATTGGTTTACTTCTTAAAGATACATCGTGTCAGATTTCCCTGACAATTAAATTAATGTACACGACCAACACACAAACACACTTCAAATATTTCTTAAACTTCGAACATTTCTAAAAGGAAGCCTTTGTATTGGAATACCAAATCGTAATATATATATATATATAGTATCTTATATCCAACTAGCAGATTCTCCATAACTGACAGACTTCATCAATAGTACTCTTTCTGCAATGAAATGATCTACAAGGGAGCCGTTTTAGGCTCATTATTTCATTTCTCCAGACCGCTGAAGTGAAACACATATAAACCAAGTAGTACGAGGGAGCCGTAGAATACTCATTATTTCATTTGTTTAGACCGATGAAGTGAAACACAAACAAACTACCGTAAAGACCAGTTATTTCATTTCTTTAGACAAGGAAGCAAGGTTGCCTTCATTTCTAGAATTATTTTGTTCGTGGGTATTCAAAACAAGGCTAATCTGTATCTCCTTGTATATGCACAAGTTAATTGCTGTTGAATCAAAGAAGTTTTGTGTTTAAAATTATAGTTCTACTGGATATTTCAGATAAGAGGTTCCCTGTCGGAGCTATAGGCACCTTCGTGCAGTGTTAACAATTCAGATGCGAGCCAACAAACCTGGGGATGTATATGATGGGAATAAAAGTAGAGTTCTACATTATTTCTCATTTTTCTGTCTTATTTCGTACTACCATTGGTATCTCTTTTCTTTCTGCTATGTGGGATCTTTACGCGAGCTGTTAAATCGAATCGTTTCTAACCAGCGGTCGTCTGCATCGTTTGCATGTTATGGCGAAATCCTATTCACAAAAGAATCGTTTAGGCTGAATGCATTTTGTTAAGGAGACTACCTTCTGAGTAATTAATTATTTGGTTTCTCATATATTATATATTCTTGTCAAGATGTTCGGGGCAATTGAATATACTGTCGTATACATTCTTTAACCGTATGGGAAGCTGCCCGAAAACATCAATTTCCACAGTTAATGTTTGCATGCATATGTTCTTTATGAATCAAGAAGGGAAGGCGCCCCAACAATCCAATCTCCAAAATTAAACTCAAAATCTTTTTTTTTTTTAGAACTTTAGAGAAGGGAAAATGACCAGTTGGGGGAATGACCTCTGATTTCAAAATCAAAAGTCTGTAGACTACCTAATTAACCTTGCAGACCGTACATCTATATTTGCGTTAGCTGTACCATGCAATATACCAGCGAAGACATATATAGATGAGTCGTATTACATCCACTGGTTTCAGGGTATCATTAAGGGGTCGGTTTTTATTTGTTTTAAAATATATATATAGTGCTTGTAAATTTATGAATTGATTCAGAAATTTGTATATGGATAAATAAAGCATTTTGTTTGTGAGCATCGAAGTCGGAAGTGACACAGAGTTCAATCAACGTATTAACAACAGAATAGACTGGTGAACATACGCAGACAAAAGGTGGTTTGATGAAACAAAACAGTTTCTGTGAAAGTTGAAATTCAACTGAACAATTAAATAAATAAATCAACCAGAATGGCAAATGGCGAAAATAATTTTGCATGCGAAGGTGGACACAATATACTATTTCAACAGCGTTACTTACCAAGGGTTCCCTTTTCTCTGACATTGACAGAATTAATCAAAGATTATGAAGATACAATAGCAAAAAAATCTCCAGATATGAATAAAAGTGAAGTTGCGAATAGAAACCATACTTTCACAAAGTAAATTTTATTAGAAAAGCGCGACATTAGTCTGATCAAATAAATATCACTTTTATTATGGGCGTACTATTTTGCCCGAACTATTAGCTTATTATGCAGTCATTTTAAATTTGGAAATACACTCTTTTGAGATTGATTACATACGTTTTCCAAAGAGAAAATGTAGGCCCTATACGAAAAGAGAGATATGACGAAATCTACGCACATGTGCGAACGAGCGCGGACCTCACTGAGAGCATATATATATATATACACACACACAAGAACATTTTCTTCGCGATCGGAAAACGCCAATCGCAGATCAAATTTATTGCATTACCCTGTGCTAAACTAATACATATTTGCGAGAATAATCACGATAATAGACTGAAGTAGAAGTAGAGGACAACCGTTACAATAAAAGATGCAAATTACGGGTAGTACGGTAAGAGTGTCGATATTTTTCTCCGCACATTGTGAGCCATTGACAAATACAAGAACATAAATATACGAATCTTCACGCAACCACTTCATGAACAGATGAATTTATACTTTTCAATGAATATACCATAAACCCCCTTTCTTCCAGATTATTTTCATCGATCAGAAATAATCCCGCATTATATGCGATTATAACTCGTCGAAAACATATGATTATCTATCAGTGAAACTCAATATAGTGCAGGCACGTCAGTTCACAGCCCAAACCATACGTGGAGGATCCGACCATCATCCGTGGATGATCCAGCCATCATCCACGGATGATCCAGCCATCATCCACGGAGGATCCGGCCATCATCCAGCCATCATCCGTGGATGGTCCGACCATGATACGTGGATGGTACAGCTATCCTCCAGCTATCCTACTGCTATCCTACCAGTAGGATAGGGTAACTGGAAAGTGGGC